>CM046296.1:37905812-38135812 GCA_025267735.1 Mactra quadrangularis | reverse complement strand
GTCTCCGGCTTTACTACGAATTTACAGTGTTTCTTTATAATTATAATATTCCATTAATAAATAATCATAATGCAAAATTAAAACACATGCCCCTTTTCTCTATTTTAGTTGACAATAAGTAGTATGGCTGAAAGTAAGGAAGATATACCCTCAAAATACAATATTGTTACTGAAGGAAAGGCTACAGTGTTTCAACCAGCATCAGTGTTCTATAATCCTGTTCAAGAATTTAATCGTGATTTAACAATTGCTGTAATCTCAGAGTTTGCTGAGGAACATGTACATCTTACAAAAGAAAAGAAGTTAAAGGCATTACTGAAGAAAGACCCTGATGCCAAGCTAGAAGAAGGTATGTTTAGATTAATATTTGAAAGAGCAGTTTTGTTCTAGGAAAATATGACAAGAATCATTGCATGTTTCATCATTATAAACTTAACAAAAAAACATTACATTTAACATGATAAAATAATTGAAAAAAATTCAGTGAAAAATATGAAAGTAGATTGTAAATTGTTTGTGCCTCTGGTGAAGATTATTTTGTTGGAAGATTTTTGGGAAAATTTTCTAGTATCTGCAGAATAGTCAGAAAGTATATTATTTAGATTATATTACTGTTACATGTGCACATAGAATATAAACTTATAATTATGTTGGTGCATACTTTCAATGAGTTCATTCATTTTTTAGCTCGACTTTACGAAGTAATGTAGAGCTCTCCTACTCGCCCCGGCGTCCGCGTCCACATTTCTGATTAAAGTTTTTGTGCAGTAAAATACTTTCTTCTATATCTTTGTTATTTCTTAAGATATTAACTTCAAACTTTAAATATATGTTCCTTACTATCAACCACATCTCATGTGACAAGGTCCATAACTCTAAACACATTTTTTTAAGAATTATCTCCCCTTGAACTGATTGAAGTTTTTGTGCACAGATTAAAGTTTTTGTGCAGTAAAATACTTTCTTCTGTATCTTTGTTATTTCTTAAGATATTTACTTCAAACTTTAAATACAGTCCAACCTGTGAACAACGGCCGGCCAAGGGAAAATAGAAAAGTGGCCTTTGTTCACAGGTGGCCTTTGTTCGGAGGGAGGAACAAACGTGCCATGTTTCGTCAGACTTGAGAGACAGAGTTCATTATTAACATGAATTAATAATTAAAATTGTTTTTATTTTCAACCTTAATTCATTATTCACATTATCATTATTGAAGTTGTGACTATAAATGAATAAAACAAAACTTTGAACAAAGAATGACTAAAACAAAGAAATCAGTGATTTTTTGTTTGCAGCTACATTTCATGCTATGCCCTCAACATTAAAAAATGCACTCCACAAATTCTCACTACTCTGACCTTTTGTATAGTATTTCAATCTTATCCCAGTTGTCAAATTACCTGTATACAGCGGTCACAGTTGAATGAATTTAGCATGAATTAATAATTAAAATTGTTTTTATTTTCAACCTTAATTCATTATTCACATTATCATTATTGAAGTTGTGACTATAAATGAATAAACAAAACTTTGAACAAAGAATGACTAAAACAAAGAAATCGGTGATTTTTTGTTTGCAGCTACATTTCATGCTATGCCCTCAACATTAACAAATGCACTCCACAAATTCTCACTACTCTGACCTTTTGTATAGTATTTCTATCTTATCCCAGTTGTCAAATTACCTGTATACAGCGGTCACAGTTGAACGAATTTAGGAATTAACAGCGTGTCACAAACATTTATCTAACTGCCGGACGTGTGAAAAACAAACCTAGTGGAGTCTCCAAACATTCAAATCTAATTAACAAAGTGTCATCACATGACGTAATTTACTCCCGATTTACAAATAAATTTAACAATAAAAGGATACATTTACATATTTTTATAATAAGGTGACGAAAACATTGTCTATAGTCTGATTTTATTTGGTGAGCCGTGACAGGTTGGATGAGTCTAATCATAACCATGACGATAGGTATAACCAGTAAATACTACACTGTAAATCAATACAAATTATAATATCTTAGATATATATGCATGATATAATAATTCAAAATCATGGTTCAAAATAGCGCAGTCGGTAACAAGTAAGAAACATATGGCCAATGCATAAATTTTACTGCAGTGGTTCGAACCTCACCGCCTCCACATTTTTTAATTTATTATTAAATTCATGCATAGTTGTCCGTATCATATAATGATTGTTGTGCTATAATTTGATTTTGTTTAATTTCTATTTGTTTTATTTCCTTTGTTCTTTATTTTTTTATATCCAGCAATTTACAATGTACCGAATAATAATACATTAATATTATACACTTGGCTTCAAATGCAGTGGCTGAATAGAAATCAAACTAGGATACAATCGAACGAATGTGCCAAAGTTACATGCATCCCATTTCACTTCTCTTTCTTATAAAATGCATGTTCATATAATCATTTCTATAAGACGCGGTCGAGACAGTTAAGTGTATGACACCAAAGTAATAACTAAGCACAAACTCAGGCAAATATGCATATTCTATTTTATATACATTTGTCTTCGTGCTGCACAGAGATTTCGAATTGTACGTTTCCATGATTGCAAAAAAATATATAAATAATTGGAATAAAAAAAGAATAAAGGTTACTAAGCAGAATTCGAACCCGGGGTAACAAAAGCAATGTCTATCAATCCAAGTGTCTTACCGCCACGACTATTGAGTCACTTAAATCAAACTAGAATAATTATAATAAAGACAGTAATCATTTGGTTGGTTAATAAGCTGAGTCACCTTTTTGTAGGAATATTCCAAAAATCTATAAATACAAAAGTGCAGTCACGGCTCACCGGATAAAATCGGACTATACAGCTTGATAATAACTAATAAAATCGTACTCGAGATGGTTTGTTTACGAAAAATCCGGAAAAAATCGGATTACTGGTTTTTAGCTTAACTTTAACAAAAAATGGCAGCCTGCTTTCGAAATCGCCTTTATACGAAATACTGTCTTCAAACAATCGACTGGCCGTTGTTCACAGTTCTAAACTGGCCGCGGGGATGGTTTTGACTGGCCGCTGGTCGCAGTCGACAGGTGGCCGTTATTCACGGCCTTTTTAAGAGCGTTTTCGGTCGGGAGGAAATCGAAATGGCCGCTGTTGGCAGGTGCCCGCTATTCGGAGGTGGCCGTTAGCACAAGTTGGACTGTATATGTTCCTTTCTATCAACCACATCTCATGTGACATGGCCCAAAACTCCGAATGCATTTTTTTCAGAATTATCTCCCCTTGAACTTAAGAGTTTTCTTTAAAAAATATTTGTTTTTACTGCAACTGTTTCTTTAGGTATTGATTTTAAACTTTAAATATATGTTCCTTATTATCAACCACATCTCATGTGACAAGGTTCATAACTCCGTATACATTATTTTCAAAGTTATCCCCCTTGAACTTATAGGTTTTTTTAATAAATATTTGTTTTTACTGCAACTGTTTTATTTCTTTAGGTATTGACTTTAAATATATGTTCCTTATTATCAACCACATCTCATGTGACAAGGTTCATAACTCCAAATATATTTTTTCAAAATTATCTCCCCTTGAAATTAGAGTTTTCTTTAAAAAATGTTTGTTTTTACTGCAACTGTTTTATTTCTTCAGGTATTGACTTCAAACTTTAGATATATGTTCCCTATTATCAACCACATCTCATGTGACAAGATTCATAACTCCTTATACATTTTTTCAGAGTTATCCCCCTTGAACTTATAGTTTTCTATTTTTTTATTTTTTTTTATTTTAATTTGTTAAGGTTATATTTTAAAATTTTAAAATATGTATGTTCCTTATCATCAACCACATCTCCTGTGACAAACACTTACTAAGTCGAGCATGCTGTCTCCTCTGACAGCTTTTGTTATCATTAACTTAAGTAGCAGTCATTGCCTTAACCACATGATCTTGCTAGTGTAAATTGATTTTGTTCAATTCTCTTTCTTTGTATAGAATAACATAAAACATATCACTGGACTCAATGATAAACTTTATATTGTATTATTTTATTCAACTGTCAGTGGTGCATACATTTACTCCACTAATTATATTGAAATTGAATCATTAGCTATAATGAGTACAGAAGTACAGAAATAGTGAATATTTAAATCAGTTGGGTTAATGTATGCACCAGCCGTGGCGTAGTGGTTAGCATGTCCGACTTCGAATCCGGAGATCGCGGGTTTGAAACCCGGTCGTGGCAGGTCATACCCTATACATGAGTTGTCGGCCTAGTAGTTGTGTAAGTTAGTACTGGTGATAGAAAAGTGTCCAGGAAACCTATAGTAGGAAGACCTGGCCGTCTTATACATGACCTATATATGTGTTGAATATGATGTTAAAAAAAATAAAAATAATGTATGCACCACTGACAGTTGAATAAAACTGAATAATACTGCTGTATATACAATTTATAAATATGTTTTATGTATTACAGATATTCCCTTAGTTGCTAAGGAGTCACATCCACATGGTTTAAAGATTCTAGAAGGTTTGGCTGCATCTGGACTTCGTTCTGTCAGATTTGGTCTTGAAATACCAGGTGTAAATAAGATCATTGCTAATGATTTCGCTAAAGACGCTGTGGAAACCATTGGAAAGAATATAACACATAATGATCTAGAACATATTGTTGAAGCAAGCTGTGATGATGCCGCAATGTTAATGTATAAAAACAGAAAGTATGTTGATAGATTTGATGTTATTGATTTAGATCCGTACGGGTCACCTGGACAATTTTTAGATGCAGCTCTTCAGTCTATTCAGGATGGAGGTCTGTTATGTATAACATGTACTGATGCTGGAACATTGTGTGGAAACTTTTGTGAGAAAGCTTTTATTACATACGGAGGACTTCCATTACGTAGCAAGTTCTGTCATGAAATGGCGCTCAGGATTATTCTACGATCACTTGAGTCTCATGCTACCACATATTCTAGATACATTGTGCCTTTATTATCATTGAGTATAGACTTCTATTTTAGAGTATTTGTTAAGGTTTACACAAGTCCAGTGAAAGCTAAACATTCTGCTAGTAAAACAGGACTGGTCTACCATTGTACAGGCTGTGGATCATTCGCAATACAACCACTGTGCACCAGTCAACCTCATAAAAGTCAAGCTATGTTTCATCCTGGACGTGGTCCTCCTGTTTCTAACAGATGTGATCATTGTAATCATGAACATCAGATTGGTGGACCTCTTTATATTGGTCCATTACATGACAAAGACTTTGTTCAGAAATTGTTAAATCGTGTTGGTAACTATCCAGAGAAGTTTAATACATGTAAAAGAATAGAAGGGATGTTGTCTATGGTTTATGAAGAACTTGATATTCCCCTGTACTATCAAAGTGATGCCTTATTTCAAATAGTACATTGTATGCCAATGGGACTGGATAAGTTTAGGTATGTTGGATTTTACAATGGAACTTAACTCTGTATTCAGTCAATTATACTTTTGTCAATCTCCGTAAACAGATATCATGTAGAGCATTGTCTTACAGGATCTCTACTTTCTCGATGCAGGGTCACGTCGAGATGACCTTTATGTCGACTAATCAATGCGTAGCTTTCATCTAGACAAAACACTATGAAAAACATTTTGATTTCGTAATTTCTA
This sequence comes from Mactra quadrangularis, assembly GCA_025267735.1. Taxonomy (NCBI): domain Eukaryota; kingdom Metazoa; phylum Mollusca; class Bivalvia; order Venerida; family Mactridae; genus Mactra; species Mactra quadrangularis. Next base: position 38,130,158 of record CM046296.1, on the reverse strand, counting down.
TTTTTAGACCAAGGTTTGCAAGCTAATTTAACAGCTGTATTATTCACAGTCTGCCATTGGACGTCTCATTTCAAATTGCATGACGTAGATGATGTAAACAAGTTACGTATCATGACAATTTCGTCATAAATATTATGATGAGAAAAGGTCGCCTGAACATGACCCTCGTTTGAAAATGACCAGATGTAAATTGGCGAGTAGGCGAGCGAAAATTTTAGATCATGTTTTAATCAAATTGTACTTTTGTATAATAACTTTTGGAACAGTTTATATTTTTTAACTTGATTGCAAAACAAAATCTTTTAACAAGCACTCTCAAGTTCAATTACTCATTACTGAGACATTCAGATAAAATCTCAAGCTGGGTTTGAAATGGGATTTGAACCAATACATAAATGGCTACCTAAGGTTACTTGCTCAGTGTCATAAAGACTGTTTTATTAATTTATCAATGTGTTATGTATGAAGCAATTAAAAATAAAGTAGGTCACTCAGTTTCTACCCATTACATTTGTACATTAATGAATGGTTTTAGGATTATTGCCGAATTCAAGATTTCAAGAGTTTAAATTGTCCTAAAATAATTTATGAATTCATGAGTTTTCCGCACTGCTCCGGAAGTTCCGGATTTTCAAAGTCCTCAGGGATCATTTTTCCAAATCATGTAAATTCATTGAGATTTCAGGGGTGTGGGGTATAGGCCTACCTCACCCCAGGCTTTGATTTTAAAATTGTTGAAACGAAAGTAAATTCCAGCGACTTGATCTGTTATGCGATTTATTTTTCAATGATTCAGTTTGCCTTGCGTCCTGCATCAGAGACACAACATTTTACTGCAGACGCAATAAATTCAAAGTATGTGCATCCTCTCAGGCTCTGGACGCAAAACTTTTTGGTACATCTAGTTTCCCCTTTTAAAATGTAATCTTAATTTATGAAAAAGCTAAAAAATGCTTATTTTTTGTTTAGATAAATCTTTTCCATAAAAAATCGGCCTATATTTAAAATACTGAGTTTGAATTGAACAATTTCTCAATTTTACTTGCCATGCGTCAGGTTACATGATGAGTGAAAAACATTCGGCGAACAAAAGAATTAAAATTTTAATATAATAACTTGACAAGTGTCAATTAACTTTTTAGAGAAAAATTATGCAATCTTATCAACTCAATTTTGCCGAAAAAATGGGCCGTAAGGTTTTTCTCTTCGATTTTGCCAAAGAAATCGGCCGAAAGTTTTTGTTTTTTTCGCCGAAAACTCGGATACTCGCAGCAGCTCTAGTTTTTTGTGACAAGGAACACAGATCATTGGTACACTATAATAATAATAATAATAATGACTTTATTTAATGTGGATAACATATTTGGCTAAAACTAATTTTCAATATGCTCCACACAGAAATGTTACAATGTACATACAGTATAAAGATAGACAACAGGGTTGAGTAAAATAGTACAAAATACATGAAAATAAAATAAAAACATATAGGTTACATATAAACAGCAATATACACCAATGTGATAAAAACATAGTTTAAAATATGTACATGAGACAAATATATGACTATCACAATATATTACAACAATTGGACTACATTATTTACATAGTACTACCAGAGTATTTCCATTGTAGATAATTTGTCTTGAATTTCTTGAGAGAATCAGATTGTCGAACTTCTAAAGGTATTGAAGTCCAAACCATAGGGCCTAAATAACTGAGTGATTTTCTAAAAATTCCAAGTTTGGTTTTGGGACTGAAATCATAGCTTGTTTTTCAGATCTAAGAACACGGTCATAGTTGCAATTTTGAAAGTTGAACATCAAGTTTAGATAATCTGGACCTGCATTGTTTAAAGATTTGAATATAAGAATTGCTTTTTTGAATCTGATTCTCTCAGGGAAAGTCATCTGATTTAGTTCCCTTGAAAAGGACAGCTGAAGGAGTTTTAAAATCTTGATCTAGAATAATTCTTGCAGCTCTTTTTTGAAATTTAATAACAGTTTCTAAAAGTTTACCAGTGCAGTTTCCCCAAATCATGCAACAGTAGTCTAGATGGGGTAGAATATATGCATTGAAGAATAGTTTACGGGAAGGAATGTTTAGAAATGCTTTAATTCAACAGAGGAGGTATAAGTTACTATTACATTTTTTAGGTTTTTTTCGACTTGAGATTTCCAAGTTAAATTATGATCAACATTTACTCCTAGCAGCTTCTCAGTTGTAGAATATATTTATATATATATTAGACAATGGTCATTCATAAGTAAAGAATACTTATGAGATACACTATAGAGAGAAGCATTCATCTATGTAAATACATTAACAGAGCAAGCACTATAATCATATTTGCAGAATTTGGTTGCCTGAAATATATTGTTGGTTGCCCAAACTAAAAAGTGGTTGGCCTTAGCAACCAGACACCTGCTTATTTTGTAGTCTGCATTAACGTCTAATGATACCATTCACATATTTATATTTGCAATCACACTAAAGTTGTGGGTTCCCTTGATCCTTTCAGTCCATTCTTGAAGAAAACAGCTTTTTAAAATGTATTTTTTTTATTTTACATTTTTGTTTAGCAATGATGAACAAACGATAAAACATTTCTTGAGCTTTATGCTGATCGACAATTTATTCTGTATAGGGCAGTATTATTAGCTAGCCCGACTATATAGAATAAATTATTAAACTAGCCCTGATCATTTTCACTAGGTTTAGGCTAGTGGGATGAAGGAATGTTTTTTGACATAGCATATAACAACAAGTAACATTAGCTGCAAAGCTATTGTGCACAAAATTTGCAGGTTAAAGCAATGACTGTGATAACAAAAGAAAAAAATTGTTCTAAGAACATTTTACCGTAACTTTACGGGTATAACACTCAAATGTGAATAACACATATCAAAAATAAATTGAGAAACATCTGAAAAAAAAAATTCTGCCAATTTTTTTAGCAAAATCCAAAAGTAAAACATTTCAGCCAAATTACAGTACAATTTTTAAGCACATGGATTTGATATATTACTTTGCAACTGTTCTCTCAATGTTTCCACTTCACATTTCAGTCTGTCAGAATCTTTTTTAAACTTTTCCATGTCTTGTTTGTGTTTCTTCACATCTTTCGTCATCTTGCTATAATCCTGCAGTTTTACTTTCTGTCTCTCTACCATCGTTTTCAATTTCTCATTTTCAGTTTTATGTTTAGTCAAATCTTTAACTTTTTTCTTTAAATCTTTTATTTCTTTAGTCAGTTTGTCCACATCACTGTTGACGAATTTCTGTTTGTCCTGTTTCAGTCGCTCTTCTATCAGTTTAGGTAAAGGAAATTTATGACTGGTTCCATTCTGAATATCCAGTGTATGATGACATTTCATTTCAAGATCAGTAATAAGGTCGCCTAGTTTTTGTATGATCAGCCCAGGATGGGCTTTCTCATCACACATTTCGTATCCATGGCCTTCTGGGTAAATCAGCGGAATCAGTTGATTTTCAATCACACTAACAAGACGGTTGCTTATACTGGCTTGCCCACTTTGAAGTTTTCGTACTTCATCATCTAATTTCTTAGCTAGCCATGGATAATCTTTCTGTAGTTTGTCTTTAAAGATGGTAAAAGCAGTAGGACCTCTAAGTGGAAGATATCTCAACAACAGGGCAACCTGCGTCTCCCTTGAGGAAATTTTCTGAAATTTGAAATGAGAGAAAATATTTAATAATAAATGTAATTTTTATAGAGGATAGGACAGTAATTTTTCAAGTAGGTTGCCCAGTTAATATTCACGTGCCCAAACCAACTGTTGACTAACAATAACAAATCATTCAAACCCAAAATAGATAACCAGGGGCAATCTGATGATCTTTAATGTCAAGCTTAGTTTAGCTGGGAATGATTATATGCTATATGACCTGTTAGTTGATGGTGTCTATGACTTAAAATCCTTGGGCAAAAAATCAATTTTTCTGTGTCTCCCTTGATGAAATTTTCTGTAGTTTCAAAACAAGCGGAAACATTTAGTTAAGAATGGTAATGTTTATTCTGAGAAATATCAATATATTCCTTCAAGTTAGAATTGTTTATTTTGCTAAATATCCTAAAAGAATCAAATTTGCTTTAGGTTGGGGGATGTGGAATTCCTATGCTCGACTTGTTCGACTCGTACATATATGTCTGTGGACAAGAAAATATATCAATCCCACTTGTCTGTGAACAAGTCAATTTTAGTTGTAAATATACTAAATAATATCAATGTCTTAATGTTTTAGGCAAATTCAACAGTGACGCACACTGTATCATATTGATAACTATTTATCATTACTAGGATTTAGAAACTAGGATAACTAGAAATTCCACACTGCTGAGGTTATAGGAATGCTAGAATTGTTTGACCAACCAGGTTGGAGAAATGTGTAAGAAAAGTCTCTAGGTGATCAAGTGTAGCAATGATACTAAGAAAAATTGTTTGAAAAAGTCTGGGATTTTTTAGTATTTTCAGTAAGGGGTATGGGACCTTATTTTATACAGAACATTTAGGAAATATTTATCACAATTTAAGGTTTAGGTCCATATTTTTCTGCATAAAATTGCAAATGACCAGACAAAGCAAAGAAACTTCTGTAGAACTTGAAATTTTAACAGCAATTAAAGAACTTATCCCTCTATGTTTTGATGATATAGCGTTGCATCAAAACCCCTTCAAATCTAAATTAGGGAACGTTAATTGATGGAAGAAAATTCAAGGTTAAATTTAAATTTGGGGAAAACTGCATTAAAAAAAACCAACAGAAAATAAAAGAGGCCCGCACACAGCCCTTGTTATACAAAGAGAGAGGCCCTGGCAGTAAAACAGAAATAATAAATTACTTACACTAAGTTTATCAATCTGTTCCTCGGTCAGGATACCTTCAGCAAACAAGGAATGTAAAAATGATGGTGATGGATCCAAGTCATGAAGAAAATTATCAAAACAAATATCTAATGCTCGTCTTTCTTTTTGATTCATTCTGATTATCTCCCTTAGTTGATTAGACAATTATCTCCCTTTGCTAATAAGTAAAAAATAATAATTTATTATCTCCCTTTGATATGGGTTTTACAGCTTAGTACAAATTCTATGGTTCTGAACTGGATTTGTGGTTATAGTTTTAACACGTTCAGCAGGCAATTAAACATTTAGAATGTAATCCTTGACAAAAGTGGTTTATGTCTAGTCTACAAATAATGATTTATTCCAACATAACTCTTTAACTTTCCTATATTCTTTAATTTTTCATAAGTCTTACACTTTCCTTAGCTTTTTTATTTCCTTTGCTCTTTATTTTCCTTAGCTGTTTAATTTCCTTAGTTCTGTAATTTCCATTAACTCATTAATTTTACTTTACTCTTTAATTTGTTATCACTCCTTGTTTGTAGAAGACATCATGTACAAGAACTCTTGGGGCAAAAGCACAATTCATCTCTGTCTACAAACGTTGATAAATGCCAATCTAAATATCTATAATTTTGCTTATTCCTCTATTTATGTATATAAAATAATGTAAGTCAACTCCAGGGTTAAAATCACAGATCATTTATTTATTGTTAAACAATAAGTCTAAGGTAGTTTCAATTATGCTTGAAGTATCATATTACAAACTTGCTTTAATTTCTTTTGTTTTAATGCAATGCATTTTGACTCAATAACTTTCTTGGAATTCGAAAAATCTTTATTAGGCCAAGGTAACTGCTATTTTTAGTTTAATTTAACACAGTGCATGTGATCTATGAGTAAACTGGTTTCTTATTCTAAGCCTTATCGTGATCTTTTTATTGTATACAGCAACATATCTCTATACAGTCCTACATCTTAACGTTTTTCAGAAAATCCTGCTTTTTCCAAGGTGTAATAAACATTTACATATATAAATAATAATAAAAGGTAATAAATATTTTACAACCAGAGAGGCAAGCTAACAGTTTTAGAACTTTCTGATAATTTTTAGTTATTGAAGTTCTGTATTAGGACCATCAAAATTAATGGTCTTCTTAACGGAATGGTTTTAATATAGGGGCCTATTTCTTCTCAAATTAAGCATTTGGGACTGAAAAATTCATTGAAATCATATGATTTTGCAATAACCAAGGTGGTCTTATTTGTTGAACTGCATTCACCATATTTTGAAGAGCATTTTAAGCATGTTTATTTTTTGAAGAAAGGGAGATAATTTTCTGCTGTCTTTTTTCTACACATCATGTAGAGTTACTTCCCTTTAACTTTCTTCTGTACTAATTATCAAGCCAAGTTGGATAATGTATTAGGGCTGCTGCGAGTATCAGAGTATTCGGATACTCGCAATCCAGACCAGAAAATCAAGTACGATTATTCGTCACGTTCGAAATCGTCGGATCGCGATCTATTTTTTTTGAAAAAATTCTAGCTTACTTCTACTGAAAACGAGCCGTATTACTAATGTAAACTCAAACATTTGATTGATTCACATTTAAACAAAATGACTTCACTGAAAATGCCCATTAAACGTCTGGTAATAGAAATGTTTGGAGTGCATGGTTTTCCATTTAGTAAAAGCTTATGTAATTCAACACTTTTTTTTATTATTATGTGAAATTCTGTATGCTTCTCCAATAACAAGTGAATAATGGTTTGATTTGTGTATCGTTACACATGAATTCGTGGTTCCGATCGTATCGCCATTTGCTTAACGATCCACAGCCCTATAATGTATACAGAAATAAAGATTCCAATCATTATATGAAAATTGATATAACTTCACCATAATAATTAAAGACTCAGACTCTGCTATTTATAAGGAAATTATGTTTTAACCTTTCAAATGATTGCAATACACTACCAGGACTTTGCCATTGACCCGACCGGGGCCCTAGCGGCCCCCAGCAAAGTTTTCAGGATTCTCAAGATTTCTAACTTTCACCAATGTGAATTCCATGAATATGCAGATTTCTGTGTTCCAATGTAATTTTTTTGCTCATGTACTAAAATAGTATTAACTCTATTTCTAGCCTATTATAAACACATTTATTATAATTATGTGAAAATGAAAGTTTTTAGAATTAATACTGATTACAGTATTAAAGAATGAATTAAACTCTGTAATTTTTATGATATTAATATTTATTTCTAAATTTTAAAAGTAGGCTTTCAGCAGAGGCATAGATACTCTATGTCCCTGGCTTTCAGTACTTTTCCCCATCATTATATTAGAAAAGTAAGATGTTTTACTAAACTGCTAATCTACTGTTATGTGCCTCTTACATATTGAAACAATCTATGTGTATCATACATTTACAGGTCTGCTATATTAAATGCTGGATATTTAGTGTCATATTCCCATGCTGCCAAGAACTCATTGAAAACTAATGCTCCTAATTCAGTTATATGGGTAAGATTTTATCTGTTCATTTTGATCTTAATACATTGTATCAGAGTTTGAATCTAACAGTGTCTGGAATTCCGACGATCCCAAAATCTTGGGAGGAATCCCAGTTATGCTAAGCTAGGGATTCTATCAGGATCCCTACAAAGTGCCCTGTTTTTACATGAATTTGAGGTGACTGCTAATCTGTATCAAAGTCATAGTCTTTTAATGCCTAATGTTAAGGAGGAAATTTCAGAATGATTGATTTAAATACTCAATATTTGTTTGATAATCTCCATACATATATAACGGGTATCTATTTTTATCAATTGTGGGTACAGACTACAGAAGTATTGTAGTGAGCATTTAAATCAGTGGGGTCAATGTTGATGAGTTGGCTCAAAACTAATCTTAATTCAGTCATGGCCTTCAACCACCAGCCCTAAGCGTGGGATTGCGAAAAATTGATTTGGTCTAGTGAAAATCCTTTTTTTAATATAATAAGGGACTTTCGTCAGTTATTTGCCCTTGTATACTCTTCAAATAGGTAGGTCCAATTAGTTGGATTACTCGGACTTTACCCTTACTTTTCAATGTCAATTTGCCAAAATCAATCTTAAATAACTTTTTTGTAAATCATTTAATTTGTTTGAAATTCAAGCTAAGTATTTTTAAGGTTAAGAACTATTTAAATTTCATCACTTCTGTAAATATCTTCATTAAAAAGAAAGATATTAGATGAAATATTATGTTATCCTTACATAGGACTCTAATGATAAAATCCGAGGATTCCAACTGTAAGGACCTACTTACCAATTGGATTGCTTCAGATTTTATCAAGGAAAGATAACTAACTAAAGTCCCTAATTGGACTAGTTGCTAATTCTGCCCTTTACTATGTAACTACAAGTTAGGCTAGTGTTGGGAATATAACATAATACATTGGGCTTGTAGTAAGAAAATTAAGTGTGACAGTTCCCTCATGCCAATATGGAAGGATGTAAACAAGTTGTTTGCTTACCCATTAATATGCAATGCAGCCGCCTGGCTAGCTCAGTTGGTAGCACGCAAGTCTACTGATCGAGGGGTCGTTGGTTCGATTCCCGGGGTGGGCATACTTTTGTGGAGCTTGGTCATGAAATTATTTCTACAACCATTCTATCTCCTACCAATGATTTTTAATTTTGTAGGGCAGTTGTCAGTCACTTCACGAAAGTATGCGTTAAGTAGTCGGTTAACGACTAAATCCAGAGATTTAGCATTTCCAGGAGGAGTGAGTAGGTTGACTGACCGCCGTTATACGACCAATAAATGTGTTGCTACGGCGTTAAACCCAACAAAACAAACAAACAAACGAATATGCAATAAATTATTTCACATTTTGTTTTCTTCATGGGTGAAAGTTTTCAGTATTTAGACTGATGTCAGTATTTTGATAATAAATTCTTTTATGTAATTTATATGAAATCTGTCTATTTCAGTAATTTGAAAGTAGGTTTTCAGTATATTCAAAATTTCAACTTTCACCCATGTTTCTTTCTTACCATTACAGGATATCATACGTGCATGGGTTGCCATGAATCCTATCAAAGAATGGAGGAATGTTCCTGGTTCTGCCTCACATACAATTCTAAGTAAAACACCTTCTATAGAGGTGAACTTTGACCTTCATCCCGATGCCAAGCCAAGGTCAAAGTCAGAGAGTTTATTAAGATGGCAAGTAAACCCTGAGAAGAATTGGGGACCTAAACCTAGAGCTAAGAAAACAACTGATGGAGATGACCTTGAAAGAAGAAGATTACAAAACCAGGGGAAAAGAAAAAGAAAGGAGGTATGCTGATAATTTTATGTAGTCCATAACGTGTACCAATACATGTTACTTTTATAGCACAAAAAAATATTCAGCATGCAAATAGTCTACTTCCTTCTTTTAATGTTGACATGTAGTTAGAATAGTTTTGCACTAATCTATTGATATATATGGGGGGCAGTTGGTCAGGTGTCCTGTGTTGTTAACAATTGCATTAAATTAAAGTTTTCTATTTAGCATATATCTCTGCCATTTATTGTCAGATCTTTATGAAACTTCATACAAGGATAACATACCATGTGATGAACATAATTAGAAAGTAACCACAACTCTTCCTGGCTTTATTTCGGATTATTTCCCTTTGTAATTTTTGCGTTCAAGTTTTTAAATCCGGCTTTAATGTGGTTTCCACTTTACTTTTCTTGTTTCAGCTTTGTATAGATCTTGTAGTAAATTTCTGATGTTAAAATAGACTAGAACTTGTTAGTAGGATGTGTTGACTAACAAAAGTTATGTTTCTTGAGCACTACACTGTTCTACTAGGAGATTTATCTATCTGTTTAGTTTCATTGATAAACAGTTACATGATAAAGCTAAAATGATTTTGTATACTGGTTACTGCCCTTGAATTGCACATAATTATAAATGTATATCTTTATTTGTTTTTTTAATTCAGTACGTACATGGCCACTAAAGTGACATTTTGAAATACTTTTTTATTTTCATTATTATTTCCTTTTTTTGTAATATTTTGTTTTTATAATTTATTTATATCTTATTTAGTTTTTATGTAATATTATTTTGTTTTTACGAAATATTATTTTGTTTTTATGAAATAATATTTTGTTTAGACATAATATTTCTTAAAAAGAAATAACATTATGTAAAAACTAATAATTGTGAAAATAAAGAAAGTATTTCAAAATGTCACATTAGGGGCTCCATTATTATATTTGTATCTTCAGGAGAGTTCATCTAATGGTGATACAGATGAGGTTGCCATGGTAACAGATGAGGTTGCCATGGTAACAGATGAAGACAAGATAGAATCAACTGTATCATAGAATAGTATCTCATTGACTGTAATTGATATTTTAATAGAATATTTTACTGAACTTACTAGTTTTAATTATTTATTTAATAGACTTCTTCTGCAATTCAAATTGCTAGGTTTTGCTTTGTGGTTGTGCTAAATTGTATTCAATTGTCAGTGTTTCATATATTAACTCCACTGATTTAAATACTTTATTTCTTTGATAATTCCTATACATAAATACAGATAATATTTATCTATATTTATATAGTGAGTAAGTGCTGATGTGAGTATTTAAATCAGCGAAGTTTATGTATATGTCACAGACAGGTGAAAGAAATTTACCAATACATGCATGGGTGCAAGTTTTTAGGCATATGCCTGAAGTTCAGGGTTTTCACAACAAATTAGACAATGTTTTGCTATTAAATTATGAAGAAAAATGGTATCAAATTACAGCTTTCAGGTTTTTCAAAATTTTCATCTTGCACTCATGTACATGTATGAACAAACACCATTACATTAAAAAATGTGTTCGCTTAACAATATATACAATGTACTCGATTTGGGAAATTATTGAAATAATGACATTTTCTTATAAAAAAAATAAAAATTCCAGGATATTTATATCTTTTTTAATGTTCATAATACATGTATGTGCTGTGATACATACAAATTGACGAAAACCTTAATTGGAAGCTCCAAGTAGAAGCTACACTAAAACAATGTAATAGATTGTTATACCTTTGAATCAAACAATTTCTTAATTTACATACCAGAAAACTTAATTCAATGCCTATTATTCTACTTCCACACATTGATTACTGCTGTACTGCTCGGGGATCATGCAATATGGAATTATCCAATGCAATTGTTAAATTTCAAAGAGAGCGGCTCGTATAATACTCAACCAGCCATTTGATGTACAATCTGAGGAATTATTTAAAAAACTAAGTTGGATGAAATTTGCAGACCATGTTGACTACAGATAAGCAATTCTTGTCAACAAATCACCGTACAACAATGCTCCTGATAACATGATTGGTAAATTTGTCCACATGGAAGATTGCATTTATTTGTTATGAATGGTCCTAGCACTTGTGGTTATACCACTCGTGAAAACATGTTAACTGAGTTCACTCGATAAAAAGATAATATAATAGCAATCAATCTTAAACCAAAGTCGACGAATATCGACTATCTAAGTTAAAAAGTTGAAGTGCAGTTTAGAGTCTGCTTCCAAAATGAAAACAATGTTAATGTGCGGTTTAAAGTCTACTTGCATATACATGTTCATCCGACTACAATTTTTTACGAGTGTGTCTATAATCTGTTCCTAAATTTAGCTACCGTATCTTTACCTCTAATCATATCAGCTGCTTTCTCAGCTATCATCATAGTTGGTGCATTAATATTACCTGTAGTAACTTCATGAAACACTGATGCATCTACGACACGAAGCCCATTTATACCTTTAACACGAAGCTTAGGATCTACTACAGCTTGTGTGTCTTTGTACCCACCCATTCTACATGTACAACAATGGTGATACTCTGTGTATGATACGTGTCGAATAAAGCATTCCCAGTAGTCATTAGAACGAAATTCATGCTGACTACACGCCAATAGTTTTACTTTATTCATATCAACGCCTAGCGCTTTCATTGTTTCTGTTTCCGCATACTTTTCCAATATTCTAATCCCAGCAATCATTGTTTTGATGTCTCTATCATCAGAGTAGAAGTTTGGATCTATTTTCGGATAATCAAAGGGATCATTACTTCTAAGTGTTAAAGTACCATAACTGTACGGATGTGTGAGAGCTAAATCAAAAATGAAACCATACTCTGTATCAAAGTTTACCAGATCTTCGGCGACGCGATCTTCCCAACCTATAATATTTGCCGTCAGTAGAAAGTTAATAAACATAATTTGAAGGTCTGGAGCTGATGATTTTTGTTTAGATTTGTCTGAGTGAAGGAATGCTGACCCATCTAATGTTGGCGTCGCAACTGGTCCAGTTTTAAAGAAATAATATTGCCAACTCGCCCAAGAGCTTGCTAAATCACTTAATTTCAAACTAAGAGATTGGTTTATAGGCGCAGGTAATAAGATAACCTGGTGGTCCTTTAAATACTGACCTACAGGTAAATCTTGGAGTACATCAATACCATGTTGCTCTAGTTCTTTCTTTGGACCAATCCCCGACAACATCAGTAACTGAGGAGAATTTATAGCACCTGCTGAAACAATTACCTCTTTAGTTGCCTTAATATAGTGTTTCTTGCCATCTTTTATAAAGAATACACCTTTAGCCGTTTTATCTTGTATGTCTATTTTTGTTACATAGCTTTTTACTGATATATGAAGATTGTTTTTTCTCCCCTTTGCACCAAGGTGTTCTATTGAGCTACTACTTCTTGCACCATCACGAATGTTACTTTGTACTTTACTAAATCCTTCCATAGTTTCACCATTGTAATCTTGTTCATTGTATCCAAGTTCTTTACCCGCTTTTATGAACAGATCAGTTAAACCAGATGGAGGATTATGCGAGACAGCAATTGGTCCTCCAGTACTGTGATATGGTGATGATTTAAGCTCGTCAATTTTTATATCTTCAGACTTCAGGAAGTATGGAAGCACATCTTTATAACCCCATCCTTCACAACCCTCGGCAGCCCAGCCATCATAATCAAACTTGCTTCCTCTAGTGTACTGTAAACCATTCATGTTACCGCTGCCTCCAAGCACCTTACCACGTGGAAAATAAAACCTGTTGTCTGGCATACCTTTAGCTGCATGAGTTTGTTTTTCTGTAAAATATTTCCAGTCGTAATCAGAGCCCATTACCGCACCCCAACCAGATGGCCAGAAGAACATTTCTTTTTCTGCAAAATGGCCGCCAGCTTCTAGCAATAGTACAGTTTTATCAGAATCTTCAGCAAGTCTTGAAGCAACAACAGAACCAGCACTTCCTCCTCCCACTACGATATAATCATATTCTTCATTTAGTCTATCTGTTAATATATCGTATTTATTCACTAGAGGGCGCCACTGGTATACTGTTGCCACGACAACCAGAATGATGCCAGTCCAAAACTGATATCCCATTTTCTTTCTTTTATATCTGCAATGAAATGATATTGTGTAATTTTAGTCAACTGTAAGTGTTGCATACATTTACTCTGCTGATTAAAACCGACTGTAAGTATACAGCAATACTGTAGTGAGTATTTAAATCAATGGGATAAATGTGCGTACAAACAAAACAACAACACTGTTTATAATAACAATACAGTGAACTAATCCACGACGAGGGATGCACAGGATGTCTTTATTACACCAACAACTAAGACACTTTTAATACATATCATGGTTAGAGTTCTACCATAACAAGCATGATTTACAGTGGTGGTGGTTTATCAACCATGCTAATTTTGTTAAAATGGATTACACAAATTTTATTTTCAATGCTGCCTACCCCTGAAATGAATTGTCTCATTTTTAATGTTTACCAACACACGTTTTGAATTTTTTATACGCACTATATGTGCCACTGATGGCTGAATAAAATTTAACAATACTTTACGGTTGTGAAATAATGTTAGTATATTGAAGAAAAACATTGTCTCGATGATTTTTTAAGAATTTGTTGATCAAAATTTTATTGTTGATATTGATTTTTAACTGTCTGTGGCATTCTGTACACCAATGGTCTAGATAACTGACCTTGTACGGAGACGCTGAGCATCATGGGTAAAACTGTTTATTTACCTGAAAACACGTAGCAATGTTTACATTCTAATAATTTCCCGTTCAACTGTACTGAACAATTAGAGTATGTTTTTGTGTCTACTCAAATAAGATGTAACTATCCGACTAGCTATGCTTATTAAATTCAACCTTTTAACCGGTATTTAAACCTCTATCTTATTTTTAACGTGTTAACATCTGTCATTCTTTACACCTAATGAGGTTTAAAAGTACATTGTTTTTATTGATTGATATTTTTGTAGTTAATTAAATCATTTAGTTTACAATTTACTAATAATTGTATCAAAAAAACCCAAAAAATATCCAACGACTTTGTCTTCATGCGCCGCACTATATATTCTGTTGCGTACCATATCGCCGAATACTGTGAATGGTTGTCCGTTTTAGTATAGAGGTGATATCATATTTATAGAGTGCTGTCCGTGGCGCATATATTAGCCCGCTGGTTTAAATACTAACTACGTACAGTTCTTCTGTACTCACCATCGATTTCAATAGTTATTAGTATCTATGTATACGAGGAATACCGAGCTAATATTGAGTATTTGAGTTAACGGAATTGATTTACATGTATGCGCTACAGGCAGTTTAATAAGATTTTATATCGAATTATTAATTAAAGAATTGTTTAAGTTTAACAATGATGGTGATAATGATCAAGATATGTAGTCAGATGATCTTCAAATGTAAACAAACTCATGCTTTTGTCAATTTGTTGCAGAAGCCAAGCAAGACAAAATAAGAAGCTGCTAAAGTGACATTAATGTTCAAATGTAATATTACTGCGTTTTTACGAGAGATTAATTCGTTTACGAAATATCATTTTGTTTTAAAAAAAATATTATATTATTCAAAGGAAGTATCATTTTATTATTATTATTTTTAACGTCGCATTCAACACATATAGAGGTCATATACACGACGGCCAGCTCTTCCTACTATAGGTTTCCTGGACATTTTTCTATCACCAGTACTAACTTACCCTACCACGAGGCCGACAACTCATGTATAAGGTATGACCTGCCGCGACCGGGTTTCGAACCCGCGATCTTCGGATTCGAAGTCAGACATGCTAACCACTACGCCACGGCCGCGGCTATTAAAAGGAAGTAACTATTACCAATTGTCAAATTAATTTAGTTTCCTTGTTAAACTATCTTATGTTACTATAGACCCTGTATATTAAACTATCACATGTAACTATAGACCCTGTATATTAAACAGTCTCATGTAACTATAGACATGGGCGGATCCAGCGGGGGGGTGGTCAGGGGGTCCGGACCCCCCTAGAATTTGGAAAATGTACCTGTCCATTAGTGTATTTCTTGTCTGTAAGTCATGTTTAAGTAGCATGAAGCAATTTTTCTCGGTGCTTAACAAAGAATTAATGGTTATGTAGTTTTTGTTATCAATATGTTGCATTTTTTTCTGCAAAATGTGTATGTTGTGGTTCGAGGTTTGGACCCCCCCCCCCTATAAAAGTTCGGACCCCCTAGGAAAGTTCGGACCCCCCCTAGAAAATTTTGGACCCCCCTAGAAAAATATCCTGGATCCGCCCCTGTACAGACCCTGTATATTGAATTATCTCATGTAACTATTAGGGCTGTCACGAGTCTGGTATATTGCAATACGTAGCTGCAGCAATTCATACCGCGGTACGATTTTAACGCACCGGTATTTGGCAATATTTTTCATTTCATTGGAAAATTCTTCCCATCGCGAAATAAAAGTAGCAAAACGTCAGTTTTTCCATTGTTCATTCCATCTCACCTAAGTTGCTCGAATTTAACTGATTTGGGCGTGTCTCAGTCCTAAATGATCGTTAATACTTAAAGAGGCTAGATTCTATCAGTAGCTGCATATAAAATTTGCACTTTTTTGTTAAATACAGCGGAGGAACAACAAATCTAAAAGCCCACAATATATCGTGGTATGTATCGCGATACGATGACAGCGTATTGCAATATATCGCGGTACGCTTCGTGACAGCCCTAGTAACTATAGACCCTGTAAATTAAACTATCTCGTGTAACTATAGACCCTGTATATTAAACTATCACATGCCATTGTAATACATGTACTCTTAAGAGTAGGACAAGGTTACAAATGATCCAAACAGCTAAATACATGTATGATATATAACAAGTCATTTACGCTATATCTTTTATAAAAGTTCATCTTTACAATGACCTTGAACTCATACATATCTTTAACATATATAAATAAGAAAACATTAATATTCGTATATATATTGTACGTCGTAATAAACTGGCATTCAAATTTATGCGGTATTACACCCGTTTAAATCGTAACAAGTTCGTGAATATCTGCAACTAGACTAACTCGATTTACAAAGTGAGCATTGATTAAGTTCAGAATTTAGTCTAGATCAACGTATATATCTGAATATGCATTGAGTGCCAGACTATATAACTTATTGACTCTAATGTGATTAAAAGACAAAATACATGTATATAATAGAGAATTTTACACATACCTAATCACTTCCAAATCCTCCTAGAAAAAAATCGTCTGATTTAAAACTGTCGTCTGATCACGTACTCTTTAACATCTAACACATATCCTGTACTTAGTACCCGAGTACTGGGACTACTTACTATTCAAATACACTCATGATCTATTACAGAATAAGCGAAGTAGAAAGAGGGTTCTGCTCCATTTATGTTTTTGTTTGGTTTCAAAATTAGCTGAGTATAGCAGTCCGTATTGTAATAGATATGTTTGTTTGCTTTGTTGGGTTTAACGCCGTAGCAACACATTTTATAGGTCATATAACGGCGGTCAGTCAACCTACTCACTCCTGGAAAGGCTAAATCTATGGATTTAGCTGTTAACCAACTACTAAGCACATACTTTCGTCAGTGACTGACAACTGCCCTACATAATTAAAAATCATTGGTAGGAGGGATAATGGCCGTAGAAATAATTTCATGACCAAACTCCACGAAAGTATGCCCCGCCCTGGAATCGAACCCACGACCCCTTGATCAGTAGTCTTGCGTGCTACCAACTGAGCTAGCCGGGCGGCTTTGTAATAGATATACTAAACGAGTTAAAACAAAGCTTCATTTCAAAATGAACTTCTGTACTTCGATCAATGGTAGCTTATTTCTGTCACCAGGTACATGTGACTGCATAAAACTTGCACATTGCCAAGAGTTATAAAAAGTTATAAAAATAGAGTTATAAAAACTATACGTACTGTAAGTGACTAGATTATCAAACATTTACCAACGATATAATTATTTTCAACATACGTATTACATACATGTTAAATCAAATTAAGGTAGCTTATCAAAATCATTCACAAGTTAAATATATGTTTTAAAAAAAGACTTAAAATTTGACAATAATTAATTTGATGCACTAATACGCAGTGTAAAAAATGGGTGTAGAAAATATATCACCATCTTTGATCAAATCAGAGATGATTTGAATATATTGTAAAGACTTCATGGTACAGAGAAACAATATTACGTAAAGAAACATTTAAGTGTGGATAACTAATTACCTAACTGATGTTTGTCCTTCGCCGGCGTAGATGACCATACTTAAAGTGTCTTGATGGGTTTTGTGGGTTCAGTTGATTGGTGATCAGACCAATTGTGGCCACGAAGCGTCGATTTACTAGTCATGCAACATTGTACTAGTGAACTTCTTATAGCGACTTTATATAAGTGGTAAGTGATGCACTAATTACGTATCTATAGTTAACCACTTAGTTAACTTGTCAGTTATCTAGTTATCTGGTAGTAGAAATATCCTATCATATCTCTTCTTGAAATAAAATGTTAGTATATACCCCTCGGTACATAAACATCTAGAGCCGCTCATGCTATCTAATAATCTACTTGTAAGTGTTGCATCAATGCTCACTCATACTGCATTATCGTAACTAAGTTTTTGTGAATGACACAATTCACTAAGTATAACTGAAAAACTTAAATATAAATTAGAATATTTGTATTCATTTTTCCTATGTTTTTGTGAACATGAAATTTGCACGTAATTCAAACGATGATAGAGATAATGAATAAATAGAACAAGGAAAGTGTATTAAACTATAATTACAATAACGTGTACTTGTATATGTTACATACAATTTGTAAATTTAGGCAATTTGTAAAATGCCTTTATGCGTATTCGATATTCTGGGGGTTATAGGATTCATGCATTTGTCAAGTATGCACCACAGTACAAAACAACTCTAACCCTCGTAAACAAGTGTCTACTTTCTTATCAAACGAGTCATGATCGATATCTTGGAGGAATGGTACAATATGAAATATATCAACGAGAGGGTTGTTTTTGATTTAACTCGATTGTAAAAAACATGTAACAACTTGGCTTAATTATTCTCGACTCCGCTTAATTTTCCGTTCTCCAGTTCACTGCTCTTAAAAATGAAGTATGCCATTGGCTGGAATCGAACCAACGTATGGCTGACCATTCAATTATTCATAGCACAAAAGTCGTACATTTCAGCCTCGCTCATTGGGAACTTCAGTCAGTTATCTTTCCCTGATAAAATATGAAGCAATCCAATTGGTAAGTAGGTCCTTACAGTTGGAATCCTCGGATTTTATCATTGAATTCCTATGTAAGGGTAACAAAATATTTCATCTAATATCTTTCTTGTTTATGAAGATATTAACAGAAGTGATGGAATTTAGATAGTTCTTTAACTTAAAAATAATTAGCTTGAATTTCAAACAAATTAAATGATGTACAAAAATGTTATTTATGATTACATTTGGCAAATTAACTTTCAAAAGTAAGGGTAAAATCCGAGTAATCCAACTAATTAGACCTACCCATTTTGAAGAGTATACAAGGGGAAATAACTGACTTAAGTCCCTTATTACCCCAGATGAAAATTCAATTGAATTTAAAACTAGTTAGAAGTAGGATAGAAGAGGTTTACACCTTCATGAGTTCATACGTAAAAGATAACTTCATTTGTCTTTGGTATTACTTTTATTAAAGTATGAAGTTCTGTAAAAAAAAATAAAAAAAATAATAATACTAGATAACTAGGAAGCACGGATTTCCAATTAACAGAACCAAACTAATCTTATAATGAACCAGCCCGGTTCACTTTTTGTGTATACAATGTAATTAGATTTTGGTAAATTATGCTAATGTCTAATAATACCACAAGAATTAAATCAAGCCTGATATGTTATTTTGGGACATCAAAATTGTAGGAATATAAAATTTTCTCCCTATCCTACCTGCTCTCTATGGATCAATCTTCATATTTTACACTACAAAGACACGTATGACGTCACACATCAAGATAAGGTGCGTAGAGAGAGAGAGAGAGAGAGAGAGAGAGAGAGAGAGAGAGAGAGAGAGAGAGAGAGAGAGAGAGAGAGAGAGAGAGAGAGAGAGAGAGTAAATGTTCAGTTAGGGTTAGGGTTAGGAAACCAAAACAAAATAGCATATAAGCTCTATCAATTAATGTTACCAATACATAATTTTCAATCCAAATGGTGAATTTTTCAATTGTAGGTAAGTTAATATAGGTATATTTAATATACTTAACTCTTATATCACTGTATAATGAACAGATCAGGAATGAAACTCATCTTCCACTAAACTCTCACAATAAAAACAAGTTCTGAATTCTCTGTCTATAGCATGATATCGACCTTTTTCAATCATAAGGTCATGTGACGAGCTTCTAACCTTAGCCAAACAAGATCTAATTTTTCCAATGTCAATAGCAGTAACATACAATTCTTTACTAAATGAAAGCTTGAAACTTTTGTAATAATGTAACTTTGCAGAATCCGCACATTCACCAAACCATGATTGAATAAACTGGTCCTTCAAACGATTTGTGTATTGAAACAAAAATAATTTAGGACTTTCAACTAATTGTCTTTCCCAAATATAACCCAACCCATTACTATATAAATGCTTTCTTACATCAGAAACCCAGTTATTATAACCAAAATTGTCATTATAATACATCATATTATAACAAAGTTTCAAGTATCGATGGTTTGGCAATGACAATAGACGTATCCAATACTTGATACATATTTTTGCCGCACATATATACAGTGGGTGGCGTCCAAGATCACATAGAACAGCGTTATTACAAGTATTTGGTTTAACACCTAAAAAAATTACACGCGTATAACTGTATTTTTTCAATACACTTAACACTTTTTAAGGCCCATAACTCTGACCCATATAACATTATAGGTGCTATTTTTGCATCAAACAATTTAAAAAAATGTATCATATGTATCACATAAAAATTCATGCAAACTATTAAATAAACTTGTAGTAGCTTTCTTGGCTTTGTCAGACATTGCCTCAGCCAATTTAAACCAAGGTAGTCTATTGGTAAAACAAATTCCAACATAATTAAAGCAATTGACTACATCCAATATACAGTTGTCATAGGTCCATTTTTCGTAACGTGACAGGACACCACCTCTTTTAAAAACATAGTATCCGAAATCAAAGCAATATCATCGGCAAACATCAACATAAAAACTTCAACTAAACTAGGAAATAACTGTTCACCTCTAGTATTATCATTTAGTAATTATGTGTAAAGATCATCAATGAAAAGAGAAAACAATATTGGGCTCAAACTACAACCCTGACGTAACCTTAAAGGGCACGAGAAAATATCTGAATAACCCTCATCTGTTCTTACAAAGCCCTGAACAGAATCATATATTGACATAATAGATTTTAATGAATTACCTTTTACTAGTTTGTGGTTTCATACTTTATACATTAAATTTCTATCAACTGAATCAAACGCCTTTCTGAAGTCTACAAAGGCAACCTACACAGACTTTCTTTTCATACACAAGTACTTGTTAACAATAGCATGTAACATAAAAGCAATATCTACTGATGAATACCCCCTACGAAACCCACCTTGACACTCACAGATCTTGTCATGAGCTTGTGCATAGAAAGTAAGCCTCTTTGTAAGACTAGAAATATAAATCTTGCTCAACACATCAATAAGAGCGATCCCTCGATAATTGTCAGTGTTATGTATACTATCCGACTTGTAAAGTAGTATGATGATTATTTTTGTCCACTGCTAAGGAAATTCTCCCTGAGAAAGAAGTCTGTTGAAAAGTTTAACAATAAATGGTAATAAAACACGCTTACCATACACTATTTGTTTAGCTAATAGATTGCCAACGGCAGATTTATTAATATCAAGTGATTTTATACTGTCTAATACCTCTTTTTCAGTAATTTCTGAGTTAAATATAAGGTCATGTACCTCATTCAAACCATTTTCATCCACATGATCAGACAATATAGTATCACTTGGTGTATTAAAATCAGAATTAAACAAGTTACTAAAATTAGTGTACCACTTATCTAAAGATATATTTGGAACACTTTGTTTTTTACCAGTAAGCTTTTTAAGTTCCCGCCAAAAATGTCGTGAGTTATTAACTGAAGAGTCAATCTTGTTCAACGTGGATTTATTATGCATATAGCGTTTATTTTTACACATACTTTATATAATTGTTTACTTTCTATATCAAATCTAAATCATGTACATATCGGCTGGTCCGAAAACGTTTTAGTGATTTCCTGGCGACATGTTTAGCTTTCTTACAGTCACCATCAAACCAAGCTTTGTTTTTGCAAATATATTGACGTTTACTTTTCTGTAATAACTTGACGATTGACGATTCAAATGCATTACAAACAGTGTTTATATTACAGTTCAAGTAATTCAACATATAATCAAAATTATTAAATGATCCCTCAATTAGTTAGTTAGACACTGTACATATTTATCACAATTATCATCATTTATGTTACATACATGTACATATTCTTGAGAATTTCTCTACGACAGTTGTTGTAATTGTACTTTACAATTAACATTCAAAGTTAAAGTTAAGTGAGGACTCTCAGAACGAGACCCCAGCTAAAAATAAAAAATAATGTCAAATATGGATTTCGAGACAATAAAATAATCTATTACACTACAGCCTTGTTGACTAACGAATGTATCGTAATCACTTGAGCTAGTACCACCTTTACGACCGTTCACAATAAAGCAGCCATAGGACTTACAATACGATATGAGCTCACGCCCAAATTGTTTATTACCTTTTCTCGAGATTTCCTTTCAATATTTATATCAAAGTCAAGTATCTCATGGTATTCACTAAGCTCAGGAATGTTATTTTCAACTGTTACATGATCAATGACGTCAGTACGCGCATTAAAATCACCACTCAGAAGAGGATCACAATTTGGATACCGAGTGAGCAATTCCTCAAGTTGATTTAAAACAGTATCATTTAACAACTCATAAACTGGCGATCGCTCTGGAGGAATACATAAATTTGCATACACCACATCTTTATCTGTGGACAACAATGATTTATCAATTTTTAAAATGACACCATGTTCAAATTCTCGGCATATTCGACAAATTAAACTTGATAAATTAGATTGTACTAAAACACATACACCTCCTGATAACCTACCACCGAAAAGTGATAATAGATAATATAATATAAATCAATCTTGAACCAAAGTCGACGAATATTGACCATCTAACTTAAAAAGTTGCAGTGCAGTTTAGAGTCTGATTCCAGAATAAAAACAATGTTAATGTGCGGTTTAAAGTCTATTTGCATGTACATTGTACAAGTACATGTTCATCCGACTTTACCTTTTTTACGAGTGTGTCTACAATCTGTTCCTAAATTTAGCTACCGTATCTTTACCTCTAATCATATCAGCTGCTTTCTCAGCTATCATCATGGTTGGTGCATTAATATTACCTGTAGTAACTTCATGAAACACTGATGCATCAACAACACGAAGTCCAGTTATACCTTTAACTCGAAGCTGAGGATCTACTACAGCTTGTTTGTCATTGTACCCACCCATTCTACAGGTACAACAATGGTGATACTCTGAGTTTGTCACCTGTCGAATGTAGCATTCCCAGTAGTCATCAGAACGAAATTCATGCTGACTACACGCCGTTAGTTTTACTTTATTCATATCAACGCCTAGTGCTTTCATTGTTTTTGTTTCCGCATACTTTTCCAATATTCTAATTCCAGCAATCATTGTTTTGATGTCTCTATCATCTGAGAAGAAGTTTGGATCTATTTTCGGATGATCAAAGGGATCATTACTTCTAAGGGTTAAAGAACCATAACTGTACGAATGTGTGAGACATAAATCACTATTGAAACCATACTCTGAGTCAAAATTTACCATATCGGCAGCCACGCGATCTTCCCAACCTATAATATTTTCCGTAAGTAGAAAGTTGATAAATACAACTTGAAGATCTGGAGCTGATGATTTTTGTTTAGATTTGTCTGAGTGAAGGAATGCTGACCCATCTAATGTTGTCGTAGCAAGTGGTCCAGTTTTAAAGAAATAATATTGCCAACTCGCCCAAGAGCTAGCTAAATCACTTGATTTCAAACTAAGTGATTGGTTTATAGGCATAGGTAATAAAATTATTTGGTGATCTTTTAAATACTGACCAACAGGTAAATCTTGTATTACTTCAATACCATGTTGCTCTAGTTCTTTCTTTGGACCAATCCCCGAAAACATCAGTAACTGAGGAGAATTTATAGCACCCGCTGAAACAATTACCTCTTTAGTTGCCTTAATATAGTGTTTCTTGCCATCTTTTATAAAGAATACACCTTTAGCCGTTTTATCTTGTATGTCTATTTTTGTAACAAAGCTTTTTACTGATATATGAAGATTGTTTCTTCTCCCCTTTGCACCAAGGTGTTCTATAGAGCTACTACTTCTTGCACCATCACGAATGTTCACTTGTACTTTACTAAATCCTTCCATAGTTTCACCATTGTAATCTTGTTCATTGTATCCAAGTTCTTTTCCCGCTTTTATGAACAGCTCAGCCAAACCAGATGGAGGATTATGCGAGACAGCAATTGGTCCTCCAGTACTGTGGTATAGTGATGATTTAAGCTCGTCAATTTTTATATCTTCAAATTTAAGGAAGTATGGAAGCACATCTTTATAACCCCATCCTTCACAACCATCGGCAGCCCAGCCATCATAATCAAACTTGCTTCCTCTAGTGTACTGTAAACAATTAATGTTACCGCTACCTCCAAGCACCTTGCCACGTGGAAAATAAAACCTGTTGTCTCGTATACCTTTAGCTGCATGAGTTTGTTTTTCCGTGAAATATTTCCAGTCGTAATCAGAGCCGATTGCCACACCCCAACCGGATGGCCAGAAGAACATTTCTTTTTCTGCAAAATGGTCTCCAGCTTCTAGCAATAGTACAGTTTTATCAGAATCTTCAGCTAGTCTCGAGGCAACAATAGAACCAGCACTTCCTCCTCCCACTACGATATAATCATATTCTTCATTTAGTTTATCTGTTAATATATCGTATTTATTCACTAGAGGGCGCCACTGGTATACTGTTGCTATGACAACCAGAATGATGCCAGTCCAAAACTGGTAACCCATTTTCGTTCTTTTATACCTACAATTTACAATTAACTTAATCAGTTGTTGTAGAGGTCATGTAACTTTAGACCCTGTTCATTAAACTATCTCATGTAACAATATACTATGTATATTAAACTAGTATCTCGTGAAACTATAGACCCTAAATATTAAAACTATCTCATGTAACTATAGCCCCTGTATATTAAACTATCTCATGTAACTATAGACCCCGTATTTTAAACTATCTCATGTAACTATAGACCTTGTATATTAAACTATCTCGTGTAACTATAGACCCTGTATATCAAACTATCACATGTAACTATAGACCCTGTATATTAAACCATCTCATGTAACTACATGTATAGACCCTGAATATTAAACTAACACATGACATTTCAATACTCATATAAGAATAGGCCAAGGTAGTAAATAATCCAATCAACTAAATACATGTATGATAACGAGTCATATAACCTATATTTAATATAAAAGTTCATTTTTACAACGACCTTGAACTTATTTTGGCTATATGCTAGCATTGTTCAAGTTCAGAATTTAGATCAACGTAAATATATTGCATTATTGTACGATTATATTGAACTGTCCGATTGCATAATTACTTGGTTTTCGCACACTGTATATATTATTTTCTGCGTTGTATATATACACATTTGCAGTTTATTTAGTGTCGATATCTCATCTGGCTGAATGGTCGTACGGTTTAAGTGCAACGCTACTAAACATCAATTTTCGAAAAAAGTGCGAGTCTGAAGCTAAATATGTCATTTTAATTTTTTTTTGTTCTTCATTTTGTATTTTTTGTTTGTTTTACATCTACCTTATTCAGTAATTTGGACATAGAAATAAATCACTTCAAAACTAACAATGTAAAACTCACTCAATTTTACTGGCTGTGTTGGTTGTGCTACTGTCATCATCACTTAAAGAGTTGTCACAAAATTTGTAACAAAGGCTTCTACAAGTTTTATGGTGCACGGGGAACAATGTGTTTTTTACGCAATCCGCCCATGATTTAAATAAGAAAAAGGCGACATAAAAAGTTTCAATCGAGATTCGAACCCACAATAAAAAGATTTGTAGTCTGACCGTTTCCCCACTCGGCCACACAAACTACGATACGTTTTGTAAACAAGATATAAAACATAAGTGTTTTGTGCTGACAATACGCTCTGCGTGAACTACCGAAATTAACCGAGTATTAAATATATCGTGTAATGTGACGTTTTGATTTATGCAACCGGACAGTTCAATATAATCGTACAATAAGTGCCAGACTTTAACTTACTGACACTTATCTGATTTAAAGACAAAATTCATGTTTAAATTGAGAATTTTACACGTACCTAAAAACTTCTATATTCTCCTAGTAAAAAATATCGTCTGATTTAAAAATGTCGTCTGATAACGTACCCTTCAACATCTAAAAAATATCCTATATCTAGTACTAGGACCACTTACTAAAGAATTCAAATACACACTCATACGTGATCTATCATAGCCTATGACATAGAAAAGCGAAGTGTAAAAAGAGGGTTCTGCTCCATTGATGTTTTGTTTGGTTTCAAAATAAGCTGAGTAGCAGTGTACACTTTAAATGTCCACTTAACTCCTAGTATACTACATATAAACTGACTGTTACATTCAACTTTCGTCTTGTTACGTTATCAATTACTGATCAATTACTATCAGAGTATTGACCTATTGTTCATTAGTGTATGTAAGGTCGTAATCTCATATATTTATTTATTGGAGTTAACGCCGTGTCAACACAATTTAGGTCATTTTGCGGCGTCAAGCGCACCTAACCTAGCTTTCCTGGACCATTGTCTATAACCAATACTCACCTACCCTTCCACAAGGCCAGGAACTTTATCCGGTGAGCCGTGACTGCACTTTTGTATTTATAGATTTTTGGAATATTCCTACAAAAAGGTAACACAGCTTATTAACCAACCAACTGATTACTGCCTTCATCATAATTATTCAAATTTGATTTAAGTGACTCAATAGTCGTGGCGGTAAGACACTTGGATTGATAGACATTGCTTTTGTTACCCCGGGTTCGAATCCTGCTTAGTATCCTTTATTCTTTTTTTATTATTTTTATTTTTTATTTTTTGCAATCGTGGAATCGAACAACTCGAAATCTCTGTGCAGCACGAAGCCAAATGTATATAAAATAGAATATGCATATTTGCCTGAGTTTGTGCTTACTTTGATGTCATACACTTAACTGTCTCGACCGCGTCTTATAGAAATGATTCTATGCACATGCATTTTATAAGAAAGAGAAGTGAAATGGGATGCATGTAACTTTGGCAAATTCGTTCATTTGTATCCTAGTTTGATTTCTATTCAGCCACTGCATTTGAAGCCGAATGTGTAATATAAATGTATTATTATTATTCGGTACAATGTAAATTGCTGGATATAAAAAATAAAGAACCAAGGAAATTAAACAAATAGAAATTAAACAAAATCAAATTATAGCACAACAATCATTATATGATACGGACAACTATAAATGAATTTAATAATAAATTAAAAAATGTAGAGGCGGTGAGGTTCGAACCACTGCAGTAAAATTTATGCATTGGCCATTTGTTTCTGACTCGTTACCGACTGCGATATTTTGAACATTGATTTTGAATTATTATATCATGCATATATACTTGAGATATTATAGTTTGTATTTATTTTAGTGTAGTATTTACTGGTTATACCTATCGTCATGGTTATGATTAGACTCATCCAACCTGTCACGGCTCACCGAATAAAATCAGACTATAGCTTATTTCTGCCACCAGGCACATGTCACTACATACATGTGTACAACTAATTATATAACTGATGTTTGTCCTTCGCCGGCGTAAGTGTCTTGATTGGTTTTGTGGGTCCAATGATTGATAATTAGAACAATTGTAGCCACAAAGCATCGATTACTACTAGTCATGCAACATTGTAACTAGTGAACTTCCTATCAGATAGCGACTTTACATAAGTGATAAGTGATACACTAGTTACGTATCTAGTTAATCACTTAATTAACTTGTCAGTAATCTAGTTATCTGGTTGGAGAACTATGCTATTATATCGATCTTCTTGGAATAAAATGTTAGTATATACCCCTCGGTACAAAAATCATCTAGAGCCGCTCATGCTATCTAATAATCTACTTGTAAGTGTTGCATCGATGATCACTAATACTGCATTATCGTAACTGAGCTTTTGTGAATGACACAATTCACTAAGAATAACTGACAAACTTAAATATAAATAATAATATTTTTATTCATTTTTCATATGTTTTTGTGAACATGAAATTTGCAGGTAATTCAAACGATGATAGAGGTAATGAATAAATAGAATAAGGAAAGTGTATTAAACTATAATTACAATAACGTGTACTTGTATATGTTACATACAATTTGTAAATTTAGGCAATTTGTAAAATGCCTGAAATGTTTAGGCATTTAGTAAATTGCCTGGCCATTTTAGACATTTTGTAAATGGACTAAAATCTTAGGCATTTCACAAATTTCTGAAAAATAAGGTCAATATTTTACACATTTCTTGATTGTAGTGTATAATCATGAGATTTTAGAATTGCATTCCTTTTGATCAACATATAGTGTTTGAATTAGGTCATGTTTCCTTTGTTTACATAAAAAAGAAAGTCTATTGTATTCTAGATATCTTTCAGCAGCCAATGACAAAGTAATTCGAAGGCAACGAAATCATCAAATTAGATTGTTAACATGCAAAATGCTGCTGTTTTTAACATTTAAATATATATTTAATGAAATCATTATTTCTTGACATTTCAGGCAACTTGTAAACAATTTCTACAAATTTTAGTCATTTTGAAAAAGCCCAGATATTTTTAGGCATTTTACAAAATACTTAGTCACTTTTGCCCGAAAGTTATAGTACGCTACAATCTGATTAAAACCCAAACTATTTTTTTTCCGCTCGCCTACTAGCTAATTTAGATCTGGCCGTATTTATGACGAAATCATTATGTTTAGTAACTTATTTACATAATCTATGTCACGCAATGAGCCATCCAATCGCAGCATGTGAATAATACCGCTGTCAAATTAGC
This sequence comes from Mactra quadrangularis, assembly GCA_025267735.1. Taxonomy (NCBI): domain Eukaryota; kingdom Metazoa; phylum Mollusca; class Bivalvia; order Venerida; family Mactridae; genus Mactra; species Mactra quadrangularis. The sequence continues at coordinate 38,101,538 of CM046296.1, read as the reverse complement.
TCGCAAACCTTAGTCTAAAACAGAAAATACGAAATCAAAATGCTATTAACAGTTTTTAGTCTAGATGAAAGCTATGTATTGATTGGTTGACATAAAGGTCATCTCCACGTGACTGACCTAGCGACCCTTAGAGATCCTGTACCGACGCCGCTCTACAGGATGTCTGTTTGCGGAAATTGAGTGCGCTATTGATATTAAAAAAAAAACTACAATAATTTCGTTCTATAAATTTTACTTATGTTGGTTTTATAATTAAAAAAGAATTACCGAGCCAATATATCCTTTATCAACATATTACGAGATTATGTCCACGGCCGATTCATCTAACCAGCTTCCCGCTCACTTTCTGTTACCAGTCTTGGCAAAACATTTGACTTCTTCAAATACGGAGAAAATTCGCATGTATCACAGAATGTTCATGGAAATGTAACACCTAATACTGTTTGAAATTGAACGCTGTTTGCCGTATTCGATATTCTGGGGGTTATAGGATTCATGCATTTGTCAAGTATTGTGACATATAACAACACTAAGTATAAGTTTCAACCCAGTTTAATGGTTAGTTATGGTATATATATAAGTTTAGACCCCTCAGGCTTGTGTAGTCTAGACCACTAATTGAGTGACTAATTACTATTATGTCACATCCGTCCCTTTACTACACAAGCCTGAGGGGTCTAAACCACTAATTGAGTGACTAATTACTATTATGTCACAGTATGCACCACAGTACAAAACAACTCTAACCCTCGTAAACAAGTGTCTACTTTCTTATCAAATGAGTCATGATCGATATCTTGGAGGAATGGTACAATATGAAATATATCAACGAGAGGGTTGTTTTTGATTTAACTCGATTGTAAAAAACATGTAACAACTTGGCTTAATTATTCTCGACTCCGCTTTTCCGTTCTCCAGTTCACTGCTCTTAAAAATGAAGTATGCCATTGGCTGGAATCGAACCAACGTATGGCTGACCATTCAATTATTCATAGCACAAAAGTCGTACATTTCAGCCTCGCTCATTGGGAACTTCAGTCAGTTATCTTTCCCTGATAAAATATGAAGCAATCCAATTGGTAAGTAGGTCCTTACAGTTGGAATCCTCGGATTTTATCATTGAATTCCTATGTAAGGGTAACAAAATATTTCATCTAATATCTTTCTTGTTTATGAAGATATTAACAGAAGTGATGGAATTTAGATAGTTCTTTAACTTAAAAATAATTAGCTTGAATTTCAAACAAATTAAATGATGTACAAAAATGTTATTTATGATTACATTTGGCAAATTAACTTTCAAAAGTAAGGGTAAAATCCGAGTAATCCAACTAATTAGACCTACCCATTTTGAAGAGTATACAAGGGGAAATAACTGACTTAAGTCCCTTATTACCCCAGATGAAAATTCAATTGAATTTAAAACTAGTTAGAAGTAGGATAGAAGAGGTTTACACCTTCATGAGTTCATACGTAAAAGATAACTTCATTTGTCTTTGGTATTACTTTTATTAAAGTATGAAGTTCTGTAAAAAAAAATAAAAAAATAATAATACTAGATAACTAGGAAGCACGGATTTCCAATTAACAGAACCAAACTAATCTTATAATGAACCAGTCCGGTTCACTTTTTGTGTATACAATGTAATTAGATTTTGGTAAATTATGCTAATGTCTAATAATACCACAAGAATTAAATCAAGCCTGATATGTTATTTTGGGACATCAAAATTGTAGGAATATAAAATTTTCTCCCTATCCTACCTGCTCTCTATGGATCAATCTTCATATTTTACACTACAAAGACACGTATGACGTCACACATCAAGATAAGGTGCGTAGAGAGAGAGAGAGAGAGAGAGAGAGAGAGAGAGTAAATGTTCAGTTAGGGTTAGGGTTAGGAAACCAAAACAAAATAGCATATAAGCTCTATCAATTAATGTTACCAATACATAATTTTCAATCCAAATGGTGAATTTTTCAATTGTAGGTAAGTTAATATAGGTATATTTAATATACTTAACTCTTATATCACTGTATAATGAACAGATCAGGGTGAAATGAAACTCATCTTCCACTAAACTCTCACAATAAAAACAAGTTCTGAATTCTCTGTCTATAGCATGATATCGACCTTTTTCAATCATAAGGTCATGTGACGAGCTTCTAACCTTAGCCAAACAAGATCTAATTTTTCCAATGTCAATAGCAGTAACATACAATTCTTTACTAAATGAAAGCTTGAAACTTTTGTAATAATGTAACTTTGCAGAATCCGCGCATTCACCAAACCATGATTGAATAAACTGGTCCTTCAAACGATTTGTGTATTGAAACAAAAATAATTTAGGACTTTCAACTAATTGTCTTTCCCAAATATAACCCAACCCATTACTATATAAATGCTTTCTTACATCAGAAACCCAGTTATTATAACCAAAATTGTCATTATAATACATCATATTATAACAAAGTTTCAAGTATCGATGTTTTGGCAATGACAATAGACGTATCCAATACTTGATACATATTTTTGCCGCACATATATACAGTGGGTGGCGTCCAAGATCACATAGAACAGCGTTATTACAAGTATTTGGTTTAACACCTAAAAAAATTACACGCGTATAACTGTATTTTTTCAATACACTTAACACTTTTTAAGGCCCATAACTCTGACCCATAAAACATTATAGGTGCTATTTTTGCATCAAACAATTTAAAAAATGTATCATATGTATCACATAAAAATTCATGCAAACTATTAAATAAACTTGTAGTAGCTTTCTTGGCTTTGTCAGACATTGCCTCAGCCAATTTAAACCAAGGTAGTCTATTGGTAAAACAAATTCCAACATAATTAAAGCAATTGACTACATCCAATATACAGTTGTCATAGGTCCATTTTTCGTAACGTGACAGGACACCACCTCTTTTAAAAACATAGTATCCGAAATCAAAGCAATATCATCGGCAAACATCAACATAAAAACTTCAACTAAACTAGGAAATAACTGTTCACCTCTAGTATTATCATTTAGTAATTATGTGTAAAGATCATCAATGAAAAGAGAAAACAATATTGGGCTCAAACTACAACCCTGACGTAACCTTAAAGGGCACGAGAAAATATCTGAATAACCCTCATCTGTTCTTACAAAGCCCTGAACAGAATCATATATTGACATAATAGATTTTAATGAATTACCTTTTACTAGTTTGTGGTTTCATACTTTATACATTAAATTTCTATCAACTGAATCAAACGCCTTTCTGAAGTCTACAAAGGCAACCTACACAGACTTTCTTTTCATACACAAGTACTTGTTAACAATAGCATGTAACATAAAAGCAATATCTACTGATGAATACCCCCTACGAAACCCACCTTGACACTCACAGATCTTGTCATGAGCTTGTGCATAGAAAGTAAGCCTCTTTGTAAGACTAGAAATATAAATCTTGCTCAACACATCAATAAGAGCGATCCCTCGATAATTGTCAGTGTTATGTATACTATCCGACTTGTAAAGTAGTATGATGATTATTTTTGTCCACTGCTAAGGAAATTCTCCCTGAGAAAGAAGTCTGTTGAAAAGTTTAACAATAAATGGTAATAAAACACGCTTACCATACACTATTTGTTTAGCTAATAGATTGCCAACGGCAGATTTATTAATATCAAGTGATTTTATACTGTCTAATACCTCTTTTTCAGTATTTTCTGAGTTAAATATAAGGTCATGTACCTCATTCAAACCATTTTCATCCACATGATCAGACAATATAGTATCACTTGGTGTATTAAAATCAGAATTAAACAATTTACTAAAATTAGTGTACCACTTATCTAAAGATATATTTGGAACACTTTGTTTTTTACCAGTAAGCTTTTTAAGTTCCCGCCAAAAATGTCGTGAGTTATTAACTGAAGAGTCAATCTTGTTCAACGTGGATTTATTATGCATATAGCGTTTATTTTTACACATACTTTATATAATTGTTTACTTTCTATATCAAATCTAAATCATGTACATATCGGCTGGTCCGAAAACGTTTTAGTGATTTCCTGGCGACATGTTTAGCTTTCTTACAGTCACCATCAAACCAAGCTTTGTTTTTGCTAATATATTGACGTTTACTTTTCTGTAATAACTTGACGATTGACGATTCAAATGCATTACAAACAGTGTTTATATTACAGTTCAAGTAATTCAACATATAATCAAAATTATTAAATGATCCCTCAATTAGTTAGTTAGACACTGTACATATTTATCACAATTATCATCATTTATGTTACATACATGTACATATTCTTGAGAATTTCTCTACGACAGTTGTTGTAATTGTACTTTACAATTAACATTCAAAGTTAAAGTTAAGTGAGGACTCTCAGAACGAGACCCCAGCTCAAAATAAAAAATAATGTCAAATATGGATTTCGAGACAATAAAATAATCTATTACACTACAGCCTTGTTGACTAACGAATGTATCGTAATCACTTGAGCTAGTACCACCTTTACGACCGTTCACAATAAAGCAGCCATAGGACTTACAATACGATATGAGCTCACGCCCAAATTGTTTATTACCTTTTCTCGAGATTTCCTTTCAATATTTATATCAAAGTCAAGTATCTCATGGTATTCACTAAGCTCAGGAATGTTATTTTCAACTGTTACATAATCAATGACGTCAGTACGCGCATTAAAATCACCACTCAGAAGAGGATCACAATTTGGATACCGAGTGAGCAATTCCTCAAGTTGATTTAAAACAGTATCATTTAACAACTCATAAACTGGCGATCGCTCTGGAGGAATACATAAATTTGCATACACCACATCTTTATCTGTGAACAACAATGATTTATCAATTTTTAAAATGACACCATGTTCAAATTCTCGGCATATTCGACAAATTAAACTTGATAAATTAGATTGTACTAAAACACATACACCTCCTGATAACCTACCACCGAAAAGTGATAATAGATAATATAATATAAATCAATCTTGAACCAAAGTCGACGAATATTGACCATCTAACTTAAAAAGTTGCAGTGCAGTTTAGAGTTTGATTCCAGAATAAAAACAATGTTAATGTGCGGTTTAAAGTCTATTTGCATGTACATTGTACAAGTACATGTTCATCCGACTTTACCTTTTTTACGAGTGTGTCTACAATCTGTTCCTAAATTTAGCTACCGTATCTTTACCTCTAATCATATCAGCTGCTTTCTCAGCTATCATCATGGTTGGTGCATTAATATTACCTGTAGTAACTTCATGAAACACTGATGCATCAACAACACGAAGTCCAGTTATACCTTTAACTCGAAGCTGAGGATCTACTACAGCTTGTTTGTCATTGTACCCACCCATTCTACAGGTACAACAATGGTGATACTCTGAGTTTGTCACCTGTCGAATGTAGCATTCCCAGTAGTCATCAGAACGAAATTCATGCTGACTACACGCGCTTAGTTTTACTTTATTCATATCAACGCCTAGTGCTTTCATTGTTTTTGTTTCCGCATACTTTTCCAATATTCTAATTCCAGCAATCATTGTTTTGATGTCTCTATCATCTGAGAAGAAGTTTGGATCTATTTTCGGATGATCAAACGGATCATTACTGCTAATTGTTAAAGTACCATAACTGTACGGATGTGTGAGACATAAATCACTATTGAAACCATACTCTGAGTCAAAATTTACCATATCGGCAGCCACGCGATCTTCCCAACCTATAATATTTTCCGTAAGTAGAAAGTTGATAAATACAACTTGAAGATCTGGAGCTGATGATTTTTGTTTAGATTTGTCTGAGTGAAGGAATGCTGACCCATCTAATGTTGTCGTAGCAAGTGGTCCAGTTTTAAAGAAATAATATTGCCAACTCGCCCAAGAGCTAGCTAAATCACTTGATTTCAAACTAAGTGATTGGTTTATAGGCATAGGTAATAAAATTATTTGGTGATCTTTTAAATACTGACCAACAGGTAAATCTTGTATTACTTCAATACCATGTTGCTCTAGTTCTTTCTTTGGACCAATCCCCGACAACATCAGTAACTGAGGAGAATTTATAGCACCCGCTGAAACAATTACCTCTTTAGCTGCCTTAATATAGTGTTTCTTGCCATCTTTTATAAAGAATACACCTTTAGCCGTTTTATCTTGTATGTCTATTTTTGTTACAAAGCTTTTTACTGATATATGAAGATTGTTTCTTCTCCCCTTTGCACCAAGGTGTTCTATAGAGCTACTACTTCTTGCACCATCACGAATGTTCACTTGTACTTTGCTAAATCCTTCCATAGTTTCACCATTGTAATCTTGTTCATTGTATCCAAGTTCTTTTCCCGCTTTTATGAACAGCTCAGCCAAACCAGATGGAGGATTATGCGAGACAGCAATTGGTCCTCCAGTACTGTGGTATAGTGATGATTTAAGCTCGTCAATTTTTATATCTTCAAATTTAAGGAAGTATGGAAGCACATCTTTATAACCCCATCCTTCACAACCATCTGCAGCCCAGCCATCATAATCAAACTTGCTTCCTCTAGTGTACTGTAAACAATTAATGTTACCGCTACCTCCAAGCACCTTGCCACGTGGAAAATAAAACCTGTTGTCTCGTATACCTTTAGCTGCATGAGTTTGTTTTTCCGTGAAATATTTCCAGTCGTAATCAGAGCCGATTGCCACACCCCAACCGGATGGCCAGAAGAACATTTCTTTTTCTGCAAAATGGTCTCCAGCTTCTAGCAATAGTACAGTTTTATCAGAATCTTCAGCTAGTCTCGAGGCAACAATAGAACCAGCACTTCCTCCTCCCACTACGATATAATCATATTCTTCATTTAGTTTATCTGTTAATATATCGTATTTATTCACTAGAGGGCGCCACTGGTATACTGTTGCTATGACAACCAGAATGATGCCAGTCCAAAACTGGTAACCCATTTTCGTTCTTTTATACCTACAATTTACAATTAACTAAATCAGTTGTTGTAGAGGTCATGTAACTTTAGACCCTGTTCATTAAACTATCTCATGTAACAATATACTATGTATATTAAACTAGTATCTCGTGAAACTATAGACCCTAAATATTAAAACTATCTCATGTAACTATAGACCCTGTATATTAAACTATCTCATGTAACTATAGACCCCGTATTTTAAACTATCTCATGTAACTATAGACCTTGTATATTAAACTATCTCGTGTAACTATAGACCCTGTATATCAAACTATCACATGTAACAATAGACCGAATATATTAAACTATCTCATGTAACTAAAGACCCTGTATATTTATTTATGTATTTATTTATTTATTTATTGGAGTAAACGCCGTGTCAACACAATAAAGGTCATTTTACGACGTCCAGTGCAACTAACCTAGATTTCCTGGACCATTGTCTATAACAAGTACTCACCCTTCCACAAGGCCTGACACTTCTTCATATTATCTAATCAATGGAGGAAAATAGACATTATTGTCAAATTTTCATGGAAGGGTATTACCTCCCCGGGTGCCCTGTATATTAAACTATCACATGTAACTGTAGACCCTGTATATTAAACTATCTCATGTAACTATAGACCCTGCATATCAAACTATCTCATGTAACTATAGATCATGTAAATTGAACTTTCTCATGTAACTATAGACCCTGTATATAAAACTATCACATATAACTATAGAACCTGTATATTAAACTATCACATATAACTATAGACCCTGTATATTAAACTATCTCATGTGACTATAGACCCTGTATATTAAACTATCTCATGTGACTATAGACAATGTATATTAAACTATCTCATGTGACTATAGACCCTGTATATTAAACTATCACATATAACTATAGACCCTGTATATTAAACTATCTCATGTGACTATAGACCCTGTATATTAAACTATCTCATGTAACTATAGACCCTGCATATCAAACTATCTCATGTAACTAGATCATGTAAATTGAACTTTCTCATGTAACTATAGACCCTGTATAATAAACTATCTCATGTAACTATAGACCCTGTATATCAAACTATCTCATGTAACTAACTATAGTCCTTGTATATTAAACTATCTCATGTATATAGACGATGTATATTAAAATATCACATGTAACTATAGACCATGTATATTAACTATCTCGTTTAACTATAGACCCTGTATATTAAACTATCACATGTCATTTTAATACATGTACTCATAAGAATAGGCCAAGGTAGTAAATAATCCAATCAACTAAATACATGTAGGATAACGAGTCATATAACCTATATTTAATATAAAAGTTCATTTTTACAACGACCTTGAACTTATTTAGGCTGTATGCTAACATTCAGAATTTAGATCAACGTAAATATATTGCATTATTGTACGATTATAACCTAGCTTTCCTGGACCATTGTCTATAACCAGTACTCACCTACCCTTCCACAAGGCCGGACACTTCTCCATATTATCTAATCAATGGAGGAAAATAGACATTATTGTCAAATTTTCATTGAAGGGTATAACCTCCCAGGATGCCCTGTATATCAAACTATCACATGTAACTATAGACCCTGTATATTAAACCATCTCATGTAACTACATGTATAGACCCTGTATATTAAACTAACACATGACATTTTAATACTCATATAAGAATAGGCCAAGGTAGTAAATAATCCAAACAACTAAATACATGTATGATAACGAGTCATATAACCTATATTTAATATAAAAGTTCATTTTTACAACGACCTTGAACTTATTTTGGCTGTATGCTAGCATTGTTCAAGTTCAGAATTTAGATCAACGTAAATATATTGCATTATTGTACGATTATATTGAACTGTCCGATTGCATAATTACTTGGTTTTCGCACACTGTATATATTATTTTCTGCGTTGTATATATACACATTTGCAGTTTATTTAGTGTCGATATCTCATCTGGCTGAATGGTCGTACGGTTTAAGTGCAACGCTACTAAACATCAATTTTCGAAAAAAGTGCGAGTCTGAAGCTAAATATGTCATTTTAATTTTTTTTTGTTCTTCATTTTGTATTTTTTGTTTGTTTTACATCTACCTTATTCAGTAATTTGGACATAGAAATAAATCACTTCAAAACTAACAATGTAAAACTCACTCAATTTTACTGGCTGTGTTGGTTGTGCTACTGTCATCATCACTTAAAGAGTTGTCACAAAATTTGTAACAAAGGCTTCTACAAGTTTTATGGTGCACGGGGAACAATGTGTTTTTTACGCAATCCGCCCATGATTTAAATAAGAAAAAGGCGACATAAAAAGTTTCAATCGAGATTCGAACCCACAATAAAAAGATTTGTAGTCTGACCGTTTCCCCACTCGGCCACACAAACTACGATACGTTTTGTAAACAAGATATAAAACATAAGTGTTTTGTGCTGACAATACGCTCTGCGTGAACTACCGAAATTAACCGAGTATTAAATATATCGTGTAATGTGACGTTTTGATTTATGCAACCGGACAGTTCAATATAATCGTACAATAAGTGCCAGACTTTAACTTACTGACACTTATCTGATTTAAAGACAAAATTCATGTTTAAATTGAGAATTTTACACGTACCTAAAAACTTCTATATTCTCCTAGTAAAAAATATCGTCTGATTTAAAAATGTCGTCTGATAACGTACCCTTCAACATCTAAAAAATATCCTATATCTAGTACTAGGACCACTTACTAAAGAATTCAAATACACACTCATACGTGATCTATCATAGCCTATGACATAGAAAAGCGAAGTGTAAAAAGAGGGTTCTGCTCCATTGATGTTTTGTTTGGTTTCAAAATAAGCTGAGTAGCAGTGTACACTTTAAATGTCCACTTAACTCCTAGTATACTACATATAAACTGACTGTTACATTCAACTTTCGTCTTGTTACGTTATCAATTACTGATCAATTACTATCAGAGTATTGACCTATTGTTCATTAGTGTATGTAAGGTCGTAATCTCATATATTTATTTATTGGAGTTAACGCCGTGTCAACACAATTTAGGTCATTTTGCGGCGTCAAGCGCACCTAACCTAGCTTTCCTGGACCATTGTCTATAACCAATACTCACCTACCCTTCCACAAGGCCAGGAACTTTATCCGGTGAGCCGTGACTGCACTTTTGTATTTATAGATTTTTGGAATATTCCTACAAAAAGGTAACACAGCTTATTAACCAACCAACTGATTACTGGCTTCATCATAATTATTCAAATTTGATTTAAGTGACTCAATAGTCGTGGCGGTAAGACACTTGGATTGATAGACATTGCTTTTGTTACCCCGGGTTCGAATCCTGCTTAGTATCCTTTATTCTTTTTTTATTATTTTTATTTTTTATTTTTTGCAATCGTGGAATCGAACAACTCGAAATCTCTGTGCAGCACGAAGCCAAATGTATATAAAATAGAATATGCATATTTGCCTGAGTTTGTGCTTACTTTGATGTCATACACTTAACTGTCTCGACCGCGTCTTATAGAAATGATTCTATGCACATGCATTTTATAAGAAAGAGAAGTGAAATGGGATGCATGTAACTTTGGCAAATTCGTTCATTTGTATCCTAGTTTGATTTCTATTCAGCCACTGCATTTGAAGCCGAATGTGTAATATAAATGTATTATTATTATTCGGTACAATGTAAATTGCTGGATATAAAAAATAAAGAACCAAGGAAATTAAACAAATAGAAATTAAACAAAATCAAATTATAGCACAACAATCATTATATGATACGGACAACTATAAATGAATTTAATAATAAATTAAAAAATGTAGAGGCGGTGAGGTTCGAACCACTGCAGTAAAATTTATGCATTGGCCATTTGTTTCTGACTCGTTACCGACTGCGATATTTTGAACATTGATTTTGAATTATTATATCATGCATATATACTTGAGATATTATAGTTTGTATTTATTTTAGTGTAGTATTTACTGGTTATACCTATCGTCATGGTTATGATTAGACTCATCCAACCTGTCACGGCTCACCGAATAAAATCAGACTATAGCTTATTTCTGCCACCAGGCACATGTCACTACATACATGTGTACAACTAATTATATAACTGATGTTTGTCCTTCGCCGGCGTAAGTGTCTTGATTGGTTTTGTGGGTCCAATGATTGATAATTAGAACAATTGTAGCCACAAAGCATCGATTACTACTAGTCATGCAACATTGTAACTAGTGAACTTCCTATCAGATAGCGACTTTACATAAGTGAAAAGTGATACACTAGTTACGTATCTAGTTAATCATTTAATTAACTTGTCAGTTATCTAGTTATCTCGTAAGAGAAATATGCTATTATATCGATCTTCTTGGAATAAAATGTTAGTATATGCCCCTCGGTACAAAAAAAACATCTAGAGCCGCTCATGCTTGCTAATAATCTACAAGTGTTGCATCAATGCTCACTAATACTGCATAATCGTGACTGAGTTTTTGTGAATGACATAATTCACTAAGCATAACTGACAAACTTAAATATAAATTATAATATTTGTATTAATTTTTTGTGAACATGAAATTTGCACATAATTCAAACGATGATAGTGATAATGAATAAATAGAATAAGGAAAGTTTATTAAACTATAATACAATAGCATGTGCATATTTATGTTACAGACAATTTGTAAATTTAGGCAATTTGTAAAATGCCTGAAATGTTTAGATATTTAGTAAATTGCTTGGCCATTTTAGACATTTTGTAAATTGACTAAAATTCTTAGGCATTTCACAAATGCCTGAAAAATAAGGTCAATATTTTGCGTATTTCTTGATTGTAGTGTATAATCATGAGAGTTTAGGATTGCAATCCTTTTGATCATTATAGTGTTTGAATTAGGTCATGTTTCCTTTGTTTACATAAAAAAGGATGTCTATTGTGTTCTAGATATCTTTCAGCAGCCAATGACAAAGTAATCCGAAGGCAACGAAATCATCAAATTAGATTGTTAACATGCAAAATGCTTTTTTTTCACATTTACTGTAATCATTTTTTCTTGACATGTTTAGGCAATTTGTAAACAATCCCTACAAATTTTAGTTATTTTGAAAAAGCCTATATATTTAGGCATTTTACAAAATACCTGACACATTTAGGCAACTTACAAAATGCCTGAAGTTATAGGAATTTTAGGTACATAGGTTTCTGGCATCTGGCCTATAAGAAATTATGAATAGATATTTAATACTTTGTAAAACGCCGTCTGTAAAAAATCGAGTTTGTTTACATGGAAACATGCAATGGCAGATCTAACGTTTGGTCAGTGTCGAGACCTCTTGGAATAATCAAATACTCCTACATATGTATCTGCTTGAAAAGAAATGTCAATTAAAATAACAAATTTGGTAAGTATTGTATTCAGACGAAAGAACGGAATATATAAATGAATAATGTATGAATAAACAACAGAGAACTGTCAGGACATTTATATATTTAATGTAAAAAAAAAAAAAAAAAAAAATACACACAAAAATATGTGGAAAAAAATATTTATCCACGTCGTGAAAATAATCTTTTGAAAATTTTCTTTACTTTTCCACCTGTTGTTATCTTGTCATTACTATGCTGTACCTTGTCATCTTCCACAACCAATGGAATGTCTGACTTTGTGTTAACTGGAACATTGTCATTGACAAAACTATCAAAATGGACATCTAAACAGTCAACATTGTTGATCTTCTCTACTAAATCTACACCAATGTTGACTGAACACATTTCTGATGTTAAAATTGAAGGTTGTGGTATTGGAATGAAGTGAATATCGTTGTTGTTTTCTTTGTAAGATGGTTTAGAAGATACAGATTTTAATGTTGGATGTTGCCAAATTCCAGGTTGTAATTGGTAATTTATATTTTTAATGATGGTGGTGAAGTTATTCCATACGTCTAATTGATTTGATGAACTACATAATTGAAACATCTGGGTTGGTTTGTATTGATTTCTTACCTGTAATAGATTTAAAATATTATAAGAACATTATTGTGATTTCAATACAAGTATGGAAACTTTGAACCTGTAGTACCTTACTTTTGTGCGTTTTAAGAAAATATATTTGTTGGTAAGTCAGACTTTACTTAATGCAGCTCTACGCCAGATCGAGCAGGCCATATTTAAGTAAAGTTATAACTATGAAAAGTTATTTGCGAAAATGTTAGATTTTAAATGTAACATTTCAATGTCAAAGTTCACTAACTTGCTTTGGCACAAAACTTTGTTTTTTACACAAATACGAGGGGTGTCCCAGTAAATCGTGGACTATGTTTGTTGCAAAAAAAGTACGCGCAACTTTAGCTCCAACTTTTAACTGCCATTAAATGCATGTGTTGTGAGTAAGTATGCTAAATGTTTAGACGGTTAATTAAAAAACAAATGTTTTGCTTCAATTTAAAAGACACTAGGTATGAGAACGCGGCGCAAGTCAACGTCATATTAAGACGTCAGGTCTATGAAATCATTTTTATTCACTCTCCAAGTTCGCCTTGTTGTGAACAGTGACATATACAGACAATGTATTTACATCATATTTACTTTACAAATTTGTTTTTGTCTTACTTTTGTTACAAAATTGTTAAATCAGTCTAAAAATATCAGTATGGTCAATGATTTAATGGTCTACGGGTTAAGTATCCAACTTAAAATTGAATAACACTTTCAGTAGTGTTTGGTACGATAAATTCAATAGCTATACTACACTATGAATAACTTCTCTACCATATGTAGAATGCACAAGGTATACTCAATGATTCCTTTCATCAGTCTATGTGTTTGAATTCAAATTTCTACCCATCCATGTTGTGCCATGCTGATTATGAAACTGAGTAGCAATAACATAGATTCAATTTTGTCCCGACGTCATCTTATCTCGTTGATTTCACATTTTTGTGTTTCAGTTCAAATGCGTATTTCACTCTTGCGTACATATTTTATGATCTGAGATTTGGTGTGATAATATATTTATAATTTCTGCGAATGTCTATGTAAAAATAAAATACAGTTAAAACTTTTAAGTTTAAATTTTGCTGTTCACTTGAACTCAGTATGAACGAATATTCAAGTGTAAAAGTGGTTGCGCCGCATGCACATACCTTGTATTGGTTAAACATTAAAATGACGCCTTTAATGCAAGTTCTTATTGGTTAAATGCCTAATTTGTATAAAAATATGACTAACAAGCAGTCTTGTAAATTATGATCACCATGTGACGTAAGGAAAAATAGTTATGAACAAAGTACACGATTTACTGGGACACCCCTCGTACATACCAGAAAGATAGAGACAGAAAAGAAAGTTCGTCTATAGAAAAATCGTGTTTTATATATGGACTCGTCTATAGACAGTGGTAGTCTATAATTAAGAAACGTAACTAAAAATGTAGTAAACTAATAAAATATTTACCATAATTTTATGTGTGATGAAGTCACATGACAATGATAGTACTGTTAGAGGTATTATATATAATAGCTCATAATCCATGATATCATCATTTAGTAGAACTCTAGCAATGACCAAACATTTCATGCTAATTCCTAGACATACCAGGCTGATACCATGATCTCCAAGAAGGGAGACAAATCTTCCTTCAGCATATAATTTTTCGTTGATATTGTATTTTGTACAAAGTACTGATTGTAAAGTTGGATGATCAATCTGAAATAAAGAAAACAAATTATAAAATGAAGTAACTTAACAAGAATGACCAAGTTACTGGTAGATATTCGTTTTTGTCATATAGTTTCTAAGACCGATTTCATTCAACTTATTTACGTTTCAAGTTTTAAGGTCAGGTACATATCCAACAACTTAGAATTCTTTCACTCTAATTGATTCAAACTCTAAAACTCTAATTTTGAGCATACTGGTGTTTGCATACCTAAATGATGCATTCACATAAAATACATAAAGCATTTTAGGGTCTGCTAACAGATTATATTGATAGTATTAATGCCACCTGGGAGTACAGGCATTCTAATACACATGTACAATGTATATAATATATTTATATCCATAATAAAAATCTCTATTCGATGACTATCAGCACGTATGTAAATCTTAGGAACTATATTGATCTGGAATTATGATTTGCTATCGATACTGTTGCCAACAAGAATTGAAAACTAAGAGCGACATGATAAGTGTTGACGTGAAGATCGAGCGGTTAGTATATTTCGGCTAAGGTTAAGAACTGAATTAATGAAGACTAAAAACTACAGCCGAATAATTATTGTAAAACACACTGGTTTTAATAATAGTTACAGTCCAATTATTTTAAGCAAATTAAGAACATTTTGAATTAAAAGCTCAGATTCAGATTTTATTTTTGTCTAAATAACTTACATTGTCGCACTTGATATAACAATACGAAAGTAAAATACGCTCTATAGTGTTGCACCCTGAATCTGAATCTGGTTAAGAGTGTTGTTGGTTTTCCCAGTTAAAATAAGTTAAAGTATTTATACAACAATATTTTCTAATTTCAACGACAAGTTGATATTAATTGGTAATTAATAATTAGAATATTTAAAAGAGATATTTTATACATAATTAACTTACCTCAGTCATACTTTTTTAATTTAATGTTCAATTTTAAGTTGAAAAGTAGCAGAATGCAGAAAGCGTGTGTGTGTGTTAGCTTATGTGACGGCGTAACTACGATACGACGTTCAACGTCATGACGTCACTAAAATCAAGGGACGTCACTGCGTCGATCTTTATTGAAAGACGTCAACAAAGATAACCTTTCTTTAGCACGTCTTATTAAAAAGATGATGCATACTTTCAGCAAGTACTTATAAAAATTATATGTTTAACAATAGAATGGACCATGCATATATATATATGTTATGATAACTGTATTATATTGTTCTTGAAAGCTAGATTATCTAAGATTATTAAAAATAGACTAACTGGCACACATTTTAATCAACTACTATATGGATATTGAATAAGTGATTTGATATAGGCCCATTTATTTTCAATGGCGTTCGTACAATTTGCCTGAGGCCGAAGACAGCAAATATATGACTGTCCCGAGGAAAAATAACAGGGCCTATATCAAATCACTTATTTAATTACATTTATTTGAATAACTACCTCCGGACCAATTTGTGGAAGGAATTGTTTTCAAACAATTCCTTTCTATGTCAGCGCTCTGCAAGATTTGAAAAAGAACGAACAACACCCTCAACTCAATAGAAATCAATGAGTCAATGCGACCAAGAAATAGTGCAGCAGAAAAATATGTGTACTATCAAAAGTAGATAAGTTGAAAAAAAGTAATTTAAACAAATACTTAAAATTATGATATTTAATGTTTTTTTACACATAAATCAAACAACATTCTAACTGTGCATGGAGAGAAGTTGTATTGTATTATTGCGCATTAGTATCTACCACACGCTTGTATATAAGTTAAATTTTAACGACCGTTTTTTCACAGCAGGAGTTTACTTTGAGAGCGTAAAGCCCTGGACATTTATCGAAGTTAAGCAACGAAATGTAGGGTTAATCTTTGGATGGGTGTCCGTAGAGGTTTAATGACAGCGCGAAGCGAATCTCATAAATGTTTTTTTTATTATTATTTTATTAGACCACAACAAATTAATCGTTATGTTCGTCTGATTTCTCGCACCTTAAGATCCGAAAATAAAAAAAATGAAATTAACGCGTCATAAATATCGTAAAATGAAAAGTTTTGACACTCGGCCAAGTAGAATTGAACTGGAAATTAGTAATTTGAGTTCTAAATAGCAATATAAATCAGCATAATTTCACTGTTACGGTAAAGCAGTAACGAATTCTTGCTAACATACGGCATTAGAAATTACAATGACATATTCCTTTGTTCAGAAATATGATAACTGCACTCTGTCTTAGACCGTAAACTGAACATTTACTCTCTCTACACACCTTGTCTTGATGTGTGACGTCATACGTGTCTTTGTAGTGTAAAATATGAAGATTGATCCATAGAGAGCAGGTAGGACAGGGAGAAAATTTTACATTCCTACAATTTTGATGTCCCAAAATAACATATCAGGCTTGATTTAATTCTAGTGGTATTATTAGACATTAGCATAATTTACCAAAATCTAATTACATTGTATACACAAAAAGTGAACCAGGCTGGTTCATTATAAGATTAGTGTGGCGCTGTTAATTGGTAATCTGTGCTTCCTAGTTATCTAGTATTATTAAAAGTAATACCAAAGAAAAATGAAGTTATCTTTTACGTATGAACTCATGAAGGTGTAAACCTCTTCTACCCTACTTCTACCTAGTTTTAAATTCAATTGAATTTTCATCTGGAGTAATTGTTAACTTGCTTTATATAGCATAGAACTACTTATTACATGATTACACTATAGTACATAGATATATGGTTATATGTTATATAAGAAAGTCCATACTTTTTATGCTCGTTTTAACTTATGGTAAATAAATGTCTTAGAAACCGCACAAATTTATTCTTCGCTTTTGCTCGCTTCTTAAAATTCAAAATATGGAAAAAAATTATTTGCTCTTAAACTCTATTCTTTGGAACAAAATACATAGAACATGTGATCAATTTGTTGTGACCTTAACTCCATGGCAACACATTGTTAAGGTTACATCGTGACCATCAATTCACCTATCACTGTTCCTGAAAAGACTCAATCTCTGGATTACTACTAGATGCAATTCAGTGACTGAACACTGCCGTATTAAAATGATTTAAAATCAGTGGTAGGAGGGAGAATGACACTAGAAATTATTCCATGACATAGCTCCACGAATCAAAACATACAACTTCTCGATCAGTAGAATAATGTGCATGTAAAATGAAATATGAAACGCATTTGGTTATGAATGAAAAAGAAATTATGTAGGATATCGAAATAGTAACTTGAACTCCTAAAATTGTTCAAAAATTCCTTCCAACAGTACTTTCAGTACTTTGATTTATATTGGCCCAGTTTTATCTACCAATCAGAGCACAGAAATGTGTTTCTGGAGCAGAGCCAATATGTGTCATTGGCCCTATAACAAATTTCGGCCATGTTTTCAGTTTTATTAAACAGGTTTTGCAGTATTGTGCAGTTTACAGGGCACGTAACACATATAGTTATTTGATAAATATTTCTATTGACTCTATTTCTAAAAGTTATTATTATCTGAAGCAAAGAAACTTATTACTTCATATTTCTAATAATTAGAATCATAGGATGTAACTGTATATACATGTAATGACAAGAGGATGTGTCTATATACTACATGTATATGTGAATCACGGTTACGATAATTAGAATTCCGAACTCCTTGACTATTTACTAGGAATATCCTTAGACATATTAAGACGCCATTTTGGAACTATCTTTGCGTCACATGTCCACACAAATTACAACTGGCATTAAAGTAAACAAATCCATGATCGTTTAGGCAGTGAAATGTTTTCGGTTTTTTGTCCACAAATGTGAAATGCACAATTAATGATATCCACTGAATGATATATAGTCACATAAGAAATGTATTTTCAAAGCCCTATGTGTTTACGACAAGAACATATATATATATGTATATATATTGCGTAACCGTTACGTGCTTAACCTGTGCTTTGCCTCGCGTATGTAGTAAAAACTCAAGTGGCTTGGTAGACACCCTCGAATCCTTCCGATATTATTAATTTAATGAATGGTCGAGGTGTTCCGAATGGATGATTAGGTGAGCTGTACTCCTGGCATGATTCAAGAAAATGCAGATGGTCGTCTTTAGTGTATTTTAATACACTGCAATCTTAGTAATAAATATGATATTGTAATAGTCAATGATCAATATACGAGCATTGTTAAAAAATGAAATTGCTTTGTGCTAGTTAATCCACAGCGAATTAATCACAAGCGTAAAAAGTAACAATTCAAATTACGTCCCTTTATTTAGTCTCGATGCAAACGACCTCATAAATTTCGAACGATTGTCGTCGCGACCCTTTAAACATAATCATTGCATATTCTCAACCAACGCACAGGCTGTTTCACATTACACTTGGGATTGTCGGACGACAACTATTGTTGCAAATAGTAAGATATTTTCTTTCTTTGGAAATTACATCACAGTCATGCAATTACCGAACTATGTCCCTGAGACCGTCTTGAAAACGCCATGCCCCAGCAGTGCACACTCTAGGGCAAATAACGCCCCCCAGTGCTTGTGATATTGATATAAAAGTGTCTTTGGTTTAGTTTACCAAGGCATATCATTTTGGTAAGGTTTAAAGCCGTAGTAACACATTCACGATATTTCATATCACGGCGGTCAGTCAATCTACTCAGTTTTCCTGGAAAGACTTAATCTCTGTATTTAGCTGTTAACCAATTACTAGGCGCATACTTCCGTCAGTGACTGACAACTACCGTACATGATTTAGAATCAGTGGTAGGAGGGAAACGCTGCGAAGGTATGCCCCGTCAGGGAAACAAGCCCACGATCTTTCGACTATTGTAGATTTGTGTTTTACCGACTGAGCGAGCCAAGCGGACTGAAAGTAATAGCTCTAAGCTAGTGCATTATGCTTTATCGTTGATGCATTGTAAGCAAGAGCAATAGTCTTACTATATCAGCAGATCACTGATTGCACTGAATTTGTTTGTTTTTGATAGTTTTGAGGGAAATACTTAGTCACTTTTGCCCTAAGTTGATTGTACGCTACAATCTGATTAAAACTTGATCTATTTTTTTCCGCTCGCCTACTCGCTAATTTAGATCTGGCCGTATTTATGACGAAATCATTATGTTTAGTAACTTATTTACATCATCTACGTCACGCAATGAGCCGTTCAATTTCAGCCTGTGAAATAATACCGCTGTCAAATTAGCTCGCAAACCTTGGTCTAAAACAGAAAATACGAAATCAAAATGCTATTAATAGTGTTTAGTCTAGATGAAAGCTATGCATTGATTGGTTGACATAAAGGTCATCTCCACGTGACCGACCTAGCGATCCTTAGTGATCCTGTACCGACGCCGCTCTACAGGATGTCTGTTTGCGGAAATTGAGTGTGCTATTAATATTAAAAAACTATAATAATTTCATTCTATAGATTTTACTTATGTTGGTTTTATAATTAAAAAAGAATTACCGAGCCAATATATCCTTTATCAACATATTACGAGATTATGTCCACGGCCGATTCATCTAACCAGCTTCCCTCTCACTTTCTGTTACCATGCAGTCTTGGCAAAACATTTGACAAGGAACTTCTTCAAGTACGGAGAAAATTCGCATGAATCACCCAATGTCGATGGAAATGTAACACCTAATACTGTTTGCAATTGAACGCTGTTTGCCGTATTCGATATTCTGGGGTTATAGGATTCATGCATTTGTCAAGTATGCACCACAGTACAAAACAACTCTAACCCTCGTAAACAAATGTCTACTTTCTTATCAAATGAGTCATGATCGATATCTTGGAGGAATGGTACAATATGAAATATATCAACGAGCGGGTTGTTTTTTATTTAACTCAATTGTAAAACATGTAACAACTTAGCTTAATTATTCTCGACTCCGCTTTTCGGTTCTCCAGTTCACTGCTCTTACAAAATGAGGTATGCCATTGGCTGGAATCGAACCAACGTATGGCTGACCATTCAATTATACATAGCACTATAGTCGTAACATTTAAGCCACGCTCACTGCTAGGCATTAAAATTGCAAAGTTGGTTATGGGTTTCCCACTGTATGCGCCTTATAAATAATCTTCAGCTTGATGAATAGACGATATGCAAAGAAGCATAACCCATACCATTGACGTTATATTAACAGATTTATGTCCCTTGGCTATAGTGACGTCATGACGTTGAACGTCGTTTCGTATAGTTACGCCGTCACATACGCTAACATACACACACGCTTTTTGCATCCTTCTGTATTATTCTTACTTTTCAAGACGAAATTAGAATTCATGACCGAGGTAAGTGAAAATAATATTTCTTAAATTTAGAATGTTACTGATTAGCATTTATTTTACTTTAACCAAGAAATTAAGATGACACTTAATAAAAACGATAGATTTGAAAAGTTTTTCAAAATGTATGAAGGAATATAATTATTGTCTTATTTTGATTTAAAGTAAATACAAATAAGTTGAATATCTTAAGGGCTAGACCTAGCTTTATGCCACAATACTACTCAACCTGTCGCATTACATGTATGTTAAAAATCTCAGTGTATCTCAAACGAGAGTAAATCGTAATTCCAAAAGCGTTTTTCGTATTATTTACACATGGGCTTATTATCTTTGATTGAGCTTTTATTGTAATTTGTGAGTACATTTTTTAAATTAATAGACCAACTCGCTGACGTCAGTAGTATAATTTTTACCAGAACAAGCAAAAACGCAGGGCCGGATCCAGGATTTTCCTAGGGGGGTGTCCAAACTTTCGAACCAGGAATCTAGTCATTATTTTATGATTTGTTTTCTTTATTTCAGATTGATCATCCAACGTTGCAATCTGTACTTTGTACAAAATACAACATCAACGAAAAAATATATGCTGAAGGAAGATTTGTCTCCCTTCTTGGAGATCATGGTATCAGCCTGGTATGTCTAGGAATTAGCATGAAGTGTTTGGTCATTGCTAGAGTTCTACTCAATGATGATATCATGGATTATGAGCTGTTATATATTATACCCCTTACAGTACTCTCATTGTCATGTGACTTCATCACACATAAAATAATGGTAAATATTTTATTAGTTAATATAATTTTATTTACGTTTCTCAATAATTATTTTACCTTATCGCTTTCTTAAGACGAGTCCACATATCGTCTAAAATAAGGTTTTCTATATGGGAATTAACTTGTTGTTTCCCTCTTTCCGTATATTCATGTGCAAAAAGGCACAATGTCACGATAAATTTGAGCAATAGAAACAAGAGCAGTCCGAACAACTCGTTTGACTTTTAATTGTTATGTTTAAAGCTAGGCATATCTTTAAACAATAATGCTTTCAAGAAAGGACTTCGTTTTTTTTCAAGGGAAATATATCGGATAAACATAACATAAGTTACATTAGTTAAGAATGAAAATGCCAAAACTCCAAATATAATACGTGCGATATCTTTATATACACCGTTATCTCTTGATCAATAAATGCAAAAATCATTGTGCTTTGCAAAAGGAAATTAGTGAACTTTAACAATTAGTATAAATTGACAACACTAACATATTGCTTGTTAGCCTATAAAGTTTAAACTTCACCGAAATATAATTTTCTTGATCCAGCGTAAAGCAGTATTCAGTCAACCTTACTTGCAAACGAACATCTTCAATTAAACATGCAGACAACAGTATTTAAGGTGATCGTCATTCGTATTGATATGAGATAATAACAGCACAACAATCATGTTCTTATAATATTTTAAATCTATTACAGGTAAGAAATCAATACAAACCAACCCAGATGTTTCAATTATGTAGTTCATCAAATCAATTAGACGTATGGAATAACTTCACCACCATCATTCAAAATATAAATAACCAATTACAACCTGGAATTTGGCAACATCCAACATTAAAATCTGTATCTTCTAAACCATCTTACAAAGAAAACAACAACGATTTTCACTTCATTCCAATACCACAATCTTCAGTGTTAACATCAGAAATGTGTTCAGTCAACATTGATATAGATTTAGTCAAAATGATCAACAATGTTGACTGTTTAGATGTCCATTTTGATAGTTTTGTCAATGACAATGTTCCAGTTAACACAAAGTCAGACATTCCATTGGTTGTGGAAGATGACAAGGTACAGCAGGGTAATGACAAGATAACATCAGGTGGAAAAGTAAAGAAAATGTTCAAAAGATTATTTTCACGACGTGGATAAATATTTTTTTCCCACATATTTTTGTGGTTTTTGTGTGTGTTTTTCTTTTCTTATTTGACATTAAATATACAAACTGTTTTCTCTGTTCTCTGTTGTTTTTGTCATACATTATTCATTTATAAATATTCAGTCTTTTCGACTAAAACGATACTTACTAAATATGTTATTTTAATTAACATTTCTTTTCAAACAGATTTATATGTATTTGATTATTCCAAGTGGTCTTGACACTGACCCGAAGTTAGGTCTGCCATTGCATGTTTCCATGTAACAAAACAAACTCGATTCTTAACACTGTGTTTTACTTAAAATGAATAAAAGTATTTATTGTCTTTTCTTAAAGAGCAGATGGAAGATACATTTGTACCTTAAATGCATAGACATTAAGGCAATTTGTAAATTGTCTAAATGGTTCAAGTATTTTGTAAACTGCCTAAAATATCTAGGCTTTTTCAAAATGACTAAAATTTGTAGAGTTTTTACAAATCACCTGAAAATGTAAAAAAAATGATAACATTAAATAAATAAATAATTATAATTGTAAAACATTGAAAAAATGATACAATGTACCTAGTATAAAAAACATTGCAAGTCAAGTGACGAATGATAATCGTAGCGAACTAGATATACTGTATTGCAGTCTTAAACCAAATACAAAACAAAATTGTTGATGGCCAGATGTGTGATCACGTGATCATGACAAAGTTTGTCATATCTAATCTTTTGAAAGTGAGTGTAAAATGGATCAACAGAGACTTAAATACAAGTTCAACTTGTATTTAAGTCTCTGTTGATCCATTTTATAACTTGGCTCAAGCAACATATTTCTTTCAGACATTACTGGCAGCCCATATAATATAGTGTTCTGTGTGGATAAAAAATAAATTTATTATCGACTGTACTTTCTTATTAATTTTAACACTTTACGAGTATAATCTTATTTTGAACCTGTCCCCGTTAGACAACAATTTTATACAGACATAAGCTCCGTGTCTAATATTATTATAGTAGCCTTCAGTCAGATCAGATACTGTTAACAATATGAGTCTTATACGATTGATGATCAAAATTATTTCTCGGAATTACAGCAGACACTATAAGCACAGTCAAATTGCTACAAAATATCCATACTTTTTTGTCAATTCTAAAAAATTGAACATTTTGCATGTTATAAAACCCCACCTAATGTGATGATTTCGTTGCCTTTGGCACTGGCACCAGAGTCCTCACATTCTTTAAAGACGCACATATATAATATTTTGATAACAAACACAATTACAAATCGCCCCCGTTTACATTACTGCGTACGAGTTATAGCTACACTTTCATTATATAATATTCAGGTAGTGTACATGTATGTATGCACAGAGAACAACATAAAGGGACACTTACGCTTTATTTTATGATCATATAAGATATGGACTCTGGTGTCAGTGGCCTTTGGGTTACTTTGTCATTGGCTGCTGAATGTAAACCAGAATACAATAGACATTCTTTTTTATGTAAACAAAAGAAAAGATGACATTATTCAAATACTGTATGGATCGAAAGGAATGCAATCCTGATATCTCCTGGCCATAAGCTACTGCTAGGAAGTATGTAAAATATTGAGCTTATTTTTAGGCATTTTGTAAAGTTCCTTGGAAATTGAGTCAATGTACAAATTGCCTAAAATGTCCATGCAATTAAAAAAATGCCTTAACATTTAAGGCATTTTACAAATTGCTTAAATTTATCGATTGCCTGCACATATACAATTACACGTTATTGTACTACTGTTCAATACACATTCCTTATTCTGTTTATTAATTATCACTCTTATCGTTTGAATTATGAGCAAAATGTCATTTTCACAGTAACATAGGGAAAATGAATGCAAATATTATAATTTACATTTAAAAGTATTTCAGTTATGCTTAGTGAATTGTGTTATTCATTAAAACTCCGTTACGTATATGCAGTATTAGTGAGCATTGATGCAACAGTTGTAGATTAATAGATAGCATGAGCGGCTCTAGATGTTTTACAAGAAAAGATTTATGCAAAGCATTAAATACCACCGGATAGTGATAACATTATGTGTACATACACAAAAGAGAAAACAAAGATATATGCGGCAAAAAGAGTACAAAATTCTGTATTCTGAGGTATAATACAGAACATGTAAAGTGTTCCATGATTAAAAGGCGCAGTTTATAAATCTATAGTTACTACATTATTATATAGTCACTACTTTTTATAAACTTTTATAAAAAAACCACATCGCTTATTGGCCACCAATTACAGCAATATATCTATGTTTAATAAAATATTAGCACCTATTATATTATTAAATTATAATCAATCATGGTCTGATAATTCTTCTTTGTATATCGTCAGTTTTAGTGTCACTATTATAGACCG
The DNA here is from genome assembly GCA_025267735.1 of Mactra quadrangularis. Lineage (NCBI taxonomy): Eukaryota > Metazoa > Mollusca > Bivalvia > Venerida > Mactridae > Mactra > Mactra quadrangularis. The sequence continues at coordinate 38,076,176 of CM046296.1, read as the reverse complement.
TTCCTCAAAGTTGTTCGAAATAGACTTACGGACCGTTTGTGTTTAAAATGTGCGCGCATGTCTGCGTGTTTTAGTCTAAACCAGTAGCCTGTTCAATTATCCCGAACGTTCCAAAACGTTCCGTAACGGAAGTGTCGGAGCAACTCAACCCAAAGACAACTCAACCCGAGCCAACTCAATCCCCACTAACGGATTGAGTTGTCCCAACTTTGAGTTGAGTTATGCACGGGTTGAGTTGTCTTCGGGTTGAGTTGTCCTGTATGCATTACGTTCGCTTACAGTCGTTACTGAACACGCTGCATGGTTTAGAAGAGAAGATAATTAGTAATTTCTTGGAGAAACTCCTTTTAAACATGATATATAAATGCTTTACAGAATAAATAAAATGTATACACAAACACGCCAGATTTAAACGCATGCAGAGACATTATCAAAACTTACTACAGACAGTACAAAATGAATAATTAACTTTTTCATTATGAATTTAGCGCTTCGTATGCGATAAACGCGAGTCTGTAACAAATCTGTTCACGGTGCGTGAAATACGTAGGTATGTGTTTTTAGCCTGAACCTCAATTTAGGGGAGCAGATATTTTACAATGTCTTAAAATATAATTTAAGGATAAATGTTCTTTAAAATGCCCCCAAAAAGCACAAAATTTCATTGCAGTACTGTAAAACTAAAAATTAATACAATTTAGCACTGTCAACATTAGTAAATAAAAAAAGAAGGACGCCATTAAAAGAAATCATGAACTGCTCCTACCACGGTCATCAGATTCTGACGACTCCAATATACCATCGGCTTTCAAGCCGGCGGTAAATGAACCTAGAGCTACAATTCCATCGAGGTTATCAAGATTCTCGAGCTAGTATCGAGAATACTAAAAGCCTCTGGATACGAGAATGAGAGCTACATGCTAACATTTTATTCCAAGAAGATCGATATAATGGCATATATCTCTTACGAGATAACTATATAACTAACACGTTGAATAAGTAGTTAACTAATGTTACTGTTACTATACTCACTGCACATAACCCCTTAAACCCTTATAAAAATTAGACTTCATATAGCCCCATTAACCCTTATAAACATGATACTTCATGTAGCCCTTTTACAAATATGAGACTAAATGTATCACATGTGTTGGGACATCTTCACTAAGGATTAAACACTGAAATCCGGTCCGAATTTAGTTCATGCGCCGCATGGACAAAATCCACTATATACAGTCTCTATTGACCAATAACTAGTATAATGAACTAGAATAGAAATTTTGTTCATGTGCAACATGAACAAAATTTGAAAACCACAGAATGAATAGGCTACATACTGTCTATCAAGTTCAACAAAATAGACTGTACAGTGAGTATAGTGAATTCCATGTTACATGATACATTCCACATTCAAATAAGACAGTGTTTCTGTATCACTTACCACTTATATAAAGTCGCTATCTTGTAAGAAGTTCGTGACTAGTATATCGACTGACTATTCAGGGCTTCACCTGGGCTGAGTTCAGTTACCGCGAACGTTACAGAACCTTCCGTAACGATACATTCGGAACGCCTCGTCCATTTGTTGCGAATAATCTAGGACATATTTAGACGCTATTTTGAAACTACCGGTGTTGAAGTAAACAGAGGAGTTCCGAATGTATCGTTATGTAACGTTCTGTAACGTTTTGTGCAATTGAACACGCTACTTTTTTATTATTTATAAACGCACCCATTAAGACACATGAAGTATGTTAAGCTTTGCCTGCCAAGGACATCAGTTGATTTACGAACATCAGACAAACATCAGTTACGAAATTAGTTCTCCACATGATGAATATGTAAATTCTGAAGTCACGTGTACAAGGTGGCAGATATAAGCTCGTATGTATCAGATAAAAGACCTACTGAACTACAGAAGTTCATTTTGAAATGTAGCGTTGCTGTAACCCGTTTTGCATTTTTATTTCAACACGGACTGCGACATAGCTTACCCCCCCCCCACAAAAAAAAATTCAATGGAACAGACTTCTCTTTCATGCTCCGCACTTTCTATGATAAATCATGAGTGTGTATTTAAATCCTTCATTAAGTCATCCCAGCATTTGTAAAAGTATCAAGCGAGAGATAGGATATTTGTTAGACATTGACGAGTACGTGATCAGACGACAGTTTTAAATCAGACGATATTATTTACCAAGCGGATTTTGAAGTTTTAGGTATGTGTGCAATTCATGTGTGTGAAGTTAGCCGTAACAGCCGCACCAACCGTAATACGGCTGTTACGGCTGGCCGTAATATAGTATTGTGATCGCAAATCACAGAAACGGTAAAAGTGAAGTTAGCCGTAACAGCCGCACCAACCGTAATACGGCTGTTACGGCTGGCCGTAATATAGTATTGTGATCGCAAATCACAGAAACGGTAAAAGTGAAGTGAATACAAAGATGGATATGACTTCACGTGTGTGAAGTTAGCCGTAACAGCCGTAACAGCCGCACCAGCCGTAATACGGCTGTTACGGCTGGCCGTAATATAGTATTGTAGCCGCAAATCACAGAAACGGTAATAGTGAAGTGAATACAAAGATGAAAATGACTTCAGATGTAGGTTATTTATAAAACGTTCATTCGTATCAGAAAATTTGGAGACAGATCAAATGAAAAAAAAAAAATGTAGACTTGAACCTCTTTTTCTGACACGGCCGTAGTCTCATAAAGATAGATACACATAAAAGGTGTTAAAGTTATTCCTTTTCTGACAACATGGATCGTCATTCTGGAAAAACTCGTTTTCACGAGAAAAAAATCATCAAAATATGCCTATATATCTATAAAATAGACTCGAACTTCTGTTTCGGCTAACTGTTACCCGGCCCAAGGGCGTAGACCTAAGAAGCGAAGTTCACGAATGTGTATCAATAGTTATTCCTTTACTGGCAACATAGGTCGTCATTCTGGGAAAACTCGTTTTCAAAAGAAATATTCATTCAAATATGCCAATATTTCTATCAAATAGACTCAAACCTCAGTTTCGCTGGCTGTTACCGGCCCAAGGGCGTAGACCTAAGAAGGTCAGGAATGTGTTGCTATAGTTATTTCTTTTGTGACAACATGGGTCGTTATTCTGGGAAAACTCGTTATTAAGAGGAATATTCATCCAAATATGCCACTTTTTATATAAAATTGACTCGAACCTCTGTTTCGACTGGCTGTTACCCGGCCAAAGGGCGTAAACCTGAAAAGCGAATTTCTAGAATGTGATGCTAAAAGTATATCTTTTCTAACAACATGGGTCGACATACCGGGAAAACTCGTTTTTAAGAGAATTATTCATCCAAATATGCCAATATTTCTATCAAATAGCCTCGAACCTCTGTTTCGGCTGGCTGTTACCCGGCCCAAAGGCGTAGACCTGAGAAGGCAAGTTCACGAATGTGTAGTTATCGTTATTCCCTTTCTGGTAGTATAGGTCGTAATTCTGGGAAAACTCGTTTCCAGGAAAAATATTTATCTAAATATGCCACTATTTAAATCAAATAGACTCGAACCTCAGTTTCGGCTAACTGTTTCCCGGCCTAAGGGCGTAGACCTAAGAAGCGAAGTTCACGAATGTGTAGCTATAGTTATTCCCTTTCAGGTAACATGGGTCGTCTTTTTTGGAAAACTCGTTTTCAAGAGAAATATTCATCCAAATATGCCAATATTTCTATCAAATAGACTCGACCCTCTGTTTCGGCTGGCTGTTACCCAACCTAAGGGCGTAGACCTATGAAGCAAAGTTCACGAATGTGTATCTATATTTATTCCTTTACTGACAACATGGGTCGTTATTCTGGGAAAACTCGATTTCAAAAGAAATATTCATTCAAATATGCCAATATTTTTATCAAATAGACTCGAACCTCTGTTTCGGCTGGCTGTTACCCGGCCCAAGGGCGTAGACCTAAGAAGCGAAGTTCAGGAAATTGTAGCTATAGTCATTCCCTTTCTGACAACATGGGTCGTTATTCTGGGAAAACTCGTTATTAAGAGGAATATTCATCCAAATATGCCACTTTTTATATAAAATTGACTCGAACCTCTGTTTCGACTGGCTGTTACCCGGCCAAAGGGCGTAAACCTGAAAAGCGAATTTCTAGAATGTGCTGCTAAAAGTATATCTTTTCTAACAACATGGGTCGTCATTCCGGGAAAACTCGTTTTTAAGAGAATTATTCATTCAAATATGCTAATATTTATATCAAATAGACTCGAACCTCAGTTTCGGCTGGCTGTTACCCAGCCCAAGGGCGTAGACCTAAAATGATAATTGCTAGAATATGATGCTAATGTAATTTTCTTTCCGACAACATGGGTCGTCATTCTGGACAAACTCGTTTTCAAAAGAAATATTCATTCCAATATGCCAATATTTCTATCAAATAGACTCGAACCTCTGTTTCGGCTGGCTGTTACCCGGCCCAAGGGTGTAGACATATAAATCAAAGTTCACGAATGTGTATCTATAGTTATTCTTTTACTGGCAACATGGGTCATCATTCTGGACAAACTCGTTTTCAATAGAAATATTCATTCAAATATGCCAATATTTCTATCAAATAGACTCGAACCTCTGTTTCGGCTGACAGTTACCCGGCCACAGGGCGTAGACCTAAGAAGCGAAGTTCACGAATGTGTATCGATAGTTATTCACATTCAGGCAACATGGGTCGTCATTATGGGAAAACTCGTATTCAAAAAAAATATTCATCAAAATATGCCAATTTTTTAACAAATAGACTCGAACCTCTGTTTCGGGTGGCTGTTACACGGCCCAAGGGCGTAGAGATAAGAAGGCAAGCTCACGAATGTGTAGCTATAGTTATTCCTTTACTGGCAACATGGGTCGTCATTCTGGCAAAACTTGTTTTCAAAAGAAATATTCATTAAAATATACCAATATTTCTATCAAATAGACTTGAACCTCTGTTATAGCTGGTTGTTACTTGGTCAAAGGGCGTAGACCTAAAAAGCGAATTTCTAGAAAGTGATGCCAAAGGTATTTCCTTTCTGACAACATGGGTCGTCATTTCGGGAAAACTCGTTTTTAAGAGAAATATTCATCCAAATATGCTAATATTTATATCGAATAGACTCGAACCTCAGTTTCGGCTGGCTGTTACCCAGCCCAAGGGCGTAGACCTAAAATGCGAATTGCTAGAATGTGATGCTAAAGTTATTTCCCTTCTGGCAACATGGGTCGTCATTCTGAAAAAAACTCGTTTTCAAAAGAAATATTCATTCAAATATGCCAACATTTCTATCAAAAAGACACGAACATCAGTTTTGGCTGGCTGTTACCCGGCCCAAGGGCGTAGACCTAAGAAGCAAAGGTCAGGAATTATAGCTATAGTTATTCCCTTTTATGACAACATGGGTCGTTATTCTGGGATAACTCGTTTTCAAAAAAAATATGAATCCAAATATACCAGCATTTCTAACAAAAAGCCTCGAACCTCTGTTGCGGCTGATTGTTACCCTGACTTAAGGGCGTAGACCTAAGAAGCGAAGGTCAGGAACTTGTAGCTATAGTTATTCCCTTTCTGACAACATGGGTCGTCATTCTGGGAAAACTCGTTATGTAGAGAATTATTCATCCAAATATGCCAATAATTCATCAATTGACTCGAACATCTGATTCGGCTAGCTGTTACCCGGCCACAGGGCGTAGACCGAAAGTGCAAAGTTCACGACTGTGATGCTTTAGCTATTCCCTTTCTGTCAACATATGTCGTCATTCTGGGAAAACTCGTTTTCAAGAGAAATATTCATTCAAATATGCCTATATTTCTATCAAATAGACTCGAACCTCTGTTTCGGCTGGCTGTTACCCGGCCAAAGGGCGTAGACCTAAGAAGCGAAGTTCACGTATGTGTATCTATAGTTATTCCTTTACTGACAACATGGGTCGTGATTCTGGGAAAACTCGTTATCAAAAGAAATATTCATTCAAATATGCCAATATTTCTATCAAATAGACTCGAACCTCTGGTACGGCTGGCTGCTACCCGGCCCAAGGCGTAGACCTAAGAAGCGAAGTTCAGAAATGTGTAGCTAAAGTTATTCCTTTTCTGACAACATTAGTCGTTATTCTGGGAAAACTCTTTTTCAAAAGAATTATTCCTCCAAATATGCCAACATTTCTATCAAATAGCCTCGAACCTCTGTTTCGACTTGCTGTTACCCGGCCCAAGGGCGTAGACCTAAGAAGGTAAGTTCACGAACGTGTATCTATAGTTTTTCCCTTTCAGGCAACATTGGTCGTCATTCTTGGAAAACTCGTTTTCAGGAGAAATATTCATCCAAATTTGCCAATATTTATATCAAATAGACTCGAACCTCTATTTCGATTGGCTGTTTCCCGGTCCAAGGGCGTAGACCTAAAAAGCGAAGTTCACGAATGTGTATCTATAGTTATTCCCTTCCAGGCAACATATGTCGTTATTCTGGTAAAACTCGTTTTGAAGAGAATTATTCATCCAATTATGCCTATTATTCTATCAAATAGACTCGAACTTCTGTTTCGGCTAACTGTTACCCAACCTAAGGGCGTAGACCTAAGAAGGCAAGTTCACGAATGTGTATCTATAGTTATTCCTTTACTGGCAACATGGGTCGTCATTCTGTGAAAACTCGTTTTCAAAAGAAATATTCATTCAAATATGCCAATAATTATATCAAATAGACTCGAACCTCTATTTCGATTGGCTGTTTCCCGGTCCATAGTCGTAGACCTAAGAAGCGATGTTCACGAATGTGTAGCTACAGTTATTCCCTTTCAGGCAACATGGGTCGTCATTCTGGGAAAACTAGTTTTCAAGAGAAATATTCATCCAAATATGCCAATATTTCTATCAAATGGACTCGAACCTCAGTTTCGGCTGGCTGTTACCCAACCTAAGGGCGTAGACTTAAAAAGCGAAGTTCACGAATTTGTATGTATAGTTATTCCCTTTCATGTAACATAGGTCGTCATTCTGGGAAAACTCGTTTTCAAGAGAAATATTCATCCAAATATGCCAACATTTCTATCAAATAGCCTCGAACCTCTGTTTCAGCTGGCTGTTACCCGGCCCATGGGCGTCGACCTAAGAAGCGAAATTCATGATTGGGTAGCTATCGTTATTTTCTTTCTGGTACCATAGGTCCTTATTCTGGGAAAACTCGTTTTCAGGAGAAATACTCATCAAAATATGCCACTATTTATGTTAAATAGACTCGAACCTCTGTTTCGTCTGGCTGTTACCCGGCCCAGGGGCGTAGACCTAACAAGCAAATTTCTTGAATGTGTAACTTTAGTGATTCCCTTTCTGGCAACATAGGTCCTCATTCTGGGGAAATTCGTTTTCAGAAGAAATATTCATCCAAATTTGCTAATATTTATATCAAAAAGACTCGAACCTCTATTTCGATTGGCTGTTTCCCGGTCCAAGGGCGTAGACCTAAGAAGCGAAGTTCACGAATGTGTATCTATAGTTATTCCCTTCCAGGCAACATATGTCGTTATTCTGGTAAAACTCGTTTTGAAGAGAATTATTCATCCAATTATGCCAATTATTCTATCAAATAGACTCGAACTTCTGTTTCGGCTAACTGTTACCCAACCTAAGGGCGTAGACCTAAGAAGGCAAGTTCACGAATGTGTATCTATAGTTATTCCTTTACTGACAACATGGGTCGTTATTCTGGGAAAACTCGTTTTCAAAAGAAACATTCATTCAAATATGCCAATAATTATATCAAATAGACTCGAACCTCTATTTCGATTGGCTGTTTCCCGGCCCATAGTCGTAGACCTAAGAAGCGATGTTCACGAATGTGTAGCTACAGTTATTCCCTTTCAGGCAACATGGGTCGTCATTCTGGGAAAACTAGTTTTCAAGAGTAATATAGTATTGTGGCCGCAAATCACAGAAACGGTAAAAGTGAAGTGAATACAAAGATGGATATGACTTCAGATGTTGGTTATTCATAAAACGTTCGTTCATATCAGAAAATTTGGTGACAGATCAAATGAAAAAAAACCAAATTGATTTGAACCTCTTTTTCTGACACGGGCGTAGTCACATAAAGATAGATTCACATAAAAGGTGTTATAATTATTCCTTTTCCGACAACATGGATCGTCATTCTTCGAAAACTCGTTTCTAAGAGAAAAAAACATCAAAATATGCCTATATATCTATCAAATAGACTCGAACCTCTGTTTCGACTGGCTGTTACCCGGCCCAAGGGCGTAGACCTAATAAGGCAAGTTCACGAATGTGTATCTATAGTTATTCCCTTTCAGGCAACTTGGGTCGTCATTCTTCGAAAACTCGTTTCTAAGAGAAAAAAAACATCAAAATATGCCTTTATATCTATCAAATAGACTAGAACCTCTGTTTCGACTGGCTGTTACCCGGCCCAAGGGCGTAGACCTAATAAGGCAAGTTCACGAATGAGCAATTATAAATATTCCCTTTCTGACAACATGGGTCGTTCTTCTGGAAAAACTTATTTTTAAGAGAATTATTCATCCAAATATGCCAATAATTCATCAAATAAACTCGAACATCTGTTTCGACTGGCTGTTACCCGGCCGAAGGGCGTAGACCTAAAAAGGCAAGTTCACGAATGTGTAAGTATAGTTATTCCCTTTCAGGCAACATGGGTCGTCATTCTGGGAAAACTCGTTTTCAGGGAAATATTCATCCAAATATGCCAACATTTCTATCAAATAGATTCGAACCTCTATTTCGGCTGGCTGTTTCACGTCATAAAGGCGTAGACCTATGAAGCTAAGTTCACGAATGTGATGCTTTAGTTACATTTGTATTTCTTTCAGGCAACATAGGTCGTCATCCTGGGAAAACTCGTTTTCAAGAGAAATATTCGTCAAAATAAGCCAATATTTCTATCATATAGACTCGAACCTCTGTTTCGGCTAACTGTTACCCGGCCTAAGGGCGTAGACCCAAGAAGCGAAGTTCACAAATTTGTATCTATAGTTATTCCCTTTCATGCAACATGGGTCGTTATTCTGAGAAAACTCGTTTTCAAAAGAAATATTCATCAAAATATGCCAACATTTCTATCAAATAGACTCGAACCTCAGTTTCGGCTGGCTGTTACCCGGCCCAAGGGCTAGTCAGAAAAAACAACTGGTGGTACAAATGTAAATTCCGTAAAAAACTCTCCATTTTTCCCGTATGCCATCTAACCTATTCACCAATTGATACATGTAACAAAACAAGATCATTAACAGCTATCTTTAACATATGTCGATATTATTTCTAGCATTCCATCAAGATTGTACATAAAGTATGAGTACAGTCATGTATATCTTTCTGTTGCTTGACACTATCTAGGAGACCTATCGGAATTTTGTTTGGTAATATTTTTCCTTTTTTGACATTTGCACTAAGTTGTTACTAAGGTAGCCGACCGACTAGCTCAGTTAGTAGCACGGAAGTCTACTGATCGAGGGGTCACTGACGAAAGTATGCGCTTAGTACTAGTAGTTGGTTAACAGCTGAATCCTGAGATTTATCATTTCCAGGAGGAGAGAGTAGGTTGACTGACCGCCGTTATATGACCTATACTATGTGTTGCTACGGCATTAAACCCATAAGTTACAAAGAGTTACTAAGATATATTGTATCACAGATTTACAAGTAGTTGAAAAATACCAGCTCAACATGCCGCAACTAAATAAAGTTTCTTACGCCATTTATATATCTAAAGCCACAGCAATGTGATAATATGTTCATCATATGAATCATGGATTCGCTCGCACCTTAATTTTGACGTTTTTTCCAAACAAATATTTTTATTTCCTCGCTCATAAAAATTTGGTCAAACCGCTATATAAAACAACTAAATTATAACAATGTTATATAAACAATGTTAACAATTAAGATAATACGTTTAAAAAGTCTAATAATAATTACCAGTTAATTGCTAACAGGAGAGAGGTTTGACGTAGTTTTGGGGTTCTGAATAAGTCAATAATCGAATACTTTTTGTCGTCTGGGTCAGTCGAAGGTTGTGAGGCCATAAACTCTGTCAAATCACTTATTTTCCCTTTTATTGTATCTAGCTACCGTTTTGATTATATTCTTTGCTTGTTCCAGTTTATCATGAGCAATATACCATCTAAAACTTTCTGGAATTATGCTCCGCACCACAAGGATACCTGCGAGATATACTTGCATGTAACTGCAAATGATTACAATCAACTCAATGTGCCCATGAGCCACCACCTTCTTGAATAGATGTTGAACGTATAAACTTCTAAGAAAAGAGCTGCATATTTAGTAGACGCATGCATATCTAAATGGATAACACATGTTTTAACAAGTAAAAAGTATGCTAGTAGCGTTGTTAATTGTTGGGTGTGTGCACATCCAGGAGTACATGTACATGTACTTACATAAATAAATCAACTGTTGTGAGTATGCAAATATGCAAATTGAAGGACAAGGCATGACCAGCCGATTGACCAAGTTGGGCCTACTTGGACACCCGTCTACCCGAATCAGAGGCCAAAGCAGTGTGTTGGGAAGACTGGAGATCCCTGGGTCTCCCTCAATTACCAGGATCCTCCTTTCCCGGTTACGAGACGCTGCCCACGGCAAACGGGAAGTTTTGGTGTTAGCCATATGCCCATCATGCAGGCCCAAATAACACCTACATACTGGGCACCTGTTTCTCCTCCTCGCCACGTAGAGGTCACCAAACAGACAAATATACGAAACGGTCTTATTATACAGACCATTTTGTTCACAAATTAAGCATTTGGGTCTTAATAATTGTTAAAATTGCATGATTTTAAAATAAAAAAAGTGGTCTTTATAGCGGAGTTTTACTGTATTCCATTATATTGATATATGATTATCGAGCGGTTATGACGTTGAACTGGTAATTATTAGATAGCCAACTCCGCGTTGATTCGAATCCCATTATAACCTACATTGTTGTTAGCTTAGTGCTGGGGGACCAGGAAGCAGACTTGAAAGTGATTAATCCAAGTTGTTAGAACTTGTTTCACGATTGAGCTAAAATGAATTGATATAAAACTAGTTAGTGTGGTAAAGTACATGCATATAACTATTTGAATATGATATATTTTTGGTTCATGAGGACAACGTGCATGTATATTGAAGATGCATACCATTTTGTTATTATCTGTTCACCCTATCCAAATATTCGTAAACTGTACACATTTAAACGTCATTTGTAATAAAAAATAGGCACAACACAAAATATGTACCATAAACGTGGGAGAAGACATTTACAGAAAATGTGTTTCACATAATCGCGGAAGATAATTAATTAAGACAACACTTCGATGACCTTTGAGTATGGTAATTTATGATATAGGTTAGGGTTAGGTTTAGGATAGGTTTAGACAAAACACGAGGATTTCATTATCATATATATACTTAACGAAACTTTTAAGTACACCGATTTCAATGTTGTCATAAATTTTTATTTTTCAACATTTATGTCCGATCGTTAATGCAAATGTGTACAGGACTATACTGTTGTCTGCTTGCATGGTTTTCATGCTTTTTAATTGATGCAAAATTGGTTTTGTTGTGCATGTGCAGAAAAGCGGAAATGCGCACGTTCTTATCGTGCAAAAATCACACGTTTTCAGTTTTAGTAAAAATCATTAGTGCGTTGATATGCACAACGAAAAATCAAATAATGGCTTGAATGTCGCTTCAAGAACGAGAAATTGCTATAGGTCTTTTGTCAGACGGTGCGTCATCTGCAGAATATGTCTTCTAATTGCTAATTTGCTGTTTACTCAAAACAATTAAAAAATATTCCCATATCAACCCATGCGCGACAAAAATGGTTTTGCATTGATAGAGTAGCATGAAAACCATGAAAGCAAAGGTCAGTCATATCCAACTATTTGTTCTTTCGTAACTTATTGATTTGACTACTCGATAAAATCGATAATTAATCAGACCCTCCGTTGTTGCGCTCGGTATTGTTCGGAAATTTCCGATATAACACCCTGCTGTAATCATAAATTGATAAAAATGATCAACCCCATCAGTGTATCACGTGATAGACTCTGCATGACGTCTATTACCAACATTTTATATCTTTTATATTTTCATGTAAGCTTATATATAACCAACCACACAATGCGCGGTAAGAATGAAAATATATTCCTTAGAGTTTTATTTACGTTTCCTTTTATGAACAAAATAAAAATTTATAAACTTTGAGTCATACATATTATTTTCATAACACGTTGTATGTATTTTCATTTGCAACAGCGTTAGTAAATGTACATATTAATACATGTACTTAAAATAAATATAGATTTCAATGATAATTAAAAACATCAATCAATATGCATAAAAATTTAACACTTAATGGACGCTGTAACTCTGGAAGGCAAATATGAACGCATTCTCGTTCCCAGAGTCTAGTAGAATTATCAATACCAGATTGTTATGAACAGAAGAACTCATCAACCATATCAAGCTGGTGAGCGTAAAACTATTGACCTCTGCAGTAGAAGAATCCTCCCATTGAATTTCATGTCCATTTGCTGATATTTGTTGTCCATATACGCGTGTCCTGCTGAAATTGAACAAGTCGTCTCGGACCTTTTGTCCTTGAGATGTTTGTTGTCCATATGCGCGTGTCCTGCTGAAATTGAACAAGTCGTCTCGGACTTTTCGTCCTTGAGATGTTTGTTGTCCATATGCGCGTGTTCTGCTGAAATTGAACAAGTCGTCTCGGACTTTTCGTCCTTGAGATGTCTGTTGTTCATATACGCGTGTCCTGCTGAAATTAAAAAGTTGTCTCGGTCTTTTTGTCCTTGAGATGTTTGTTGTTCAATGAAATTCAAAACATTGTGTTGTTTTTTTATTTTTCAAAATAAAATATAAACAAAGGATTGTCCCAACAATGTCGTACCAATTAGATTAACTTTTACGAAAATTTTGAGGACTTGCCATTGTTTGCATTTTGATCTGTCCCCAAACCATTTCGACCCAAGCGTTTTTTGGGTATGAAAATATTGAGGGAGGAATCTTTGTTTACATTTTGATTCGTCTCCACACCATTTCGACCCAAACATTTTTTTACGAAAATATTGGAGAAAAAATCTTTGTTTACATTTTGATTTGTCCCCGAACTTTTTCGACCCAAACTTTCTTATGTACGAAAATATTTAGGGACGAATCTTTTTTTACATTTTGATTTCCCATACCATTTTGAACCCAAATTTTTTGGTACGAAAATATTGAGGAACGAATCTTAGTTTACATTTTAATTCGTCTCCAAACTTTTTTGACCGCAACTTTTTTGAGTACGAAAATATAAGGGGACGAAATTTTGTTTACATTTCGATTCGTTCCCAAACAATGTGGACGACGACTTTTGGGTACGAAAATATTGAGGGACGAATACTTTGCATTTTGATTTGTCCCCAAACCATTGGACCCCAACTTTTTTGGGTACGAAAATATTGAGGGACGAATCTTTGTTTGCATTTTGATTCGTCCCCAAACCATTTAGACCACAACTGTTTTTGGTACGAAAAAAATTGGGGACGAATCTCTGTTTACATTTTGATTCGTCCCGAACTCATTCGACACCAATTTTTTTGGGTACGAATATATTGAGGGAAGAATATTTGTTTACATTTTAATTCGTCCCGAAACCATTTCGACTCCAACTTTCTTGGGTACAAAAATATTGAGGGACGAATCTTTGATTACATTTTGATTCGTCCCCGAACTCATTCGACCCAAACTTTATTGGGTTCTAATATATTGAGGAACAAATCTTTGTTTACATTTTGATTCGTCCCCCAACCATTTCGACCCCAACTTTTTTGAGTACGAAAATATTTGGGGACGAATCTTGTTTACATTTTGATTCGTTCCCGAACTTATTCGACCCCAACTTTTTTTGGTTACGAAAATATTTGGGGACAAATTTTGTTTACATTTTGATTCGTCCCCGAACTTATTCGACCCCAACATTATCGGGTTCGAAAATATTTGGGGACGAATTTTGTTTACATTTTGATTCGTCCCCGAACTTATTCGACCCCAACTTTTTTGGGTACGAAAATATTTGGGGACGAATCTTGTTTACATTTTGATTCGTTCCCGAACTTATTCGACCCCAACTTTTTTTGGTTACGAAAATATTTGGGGACGAATTTTGTTAACATTTTTATTCGTCCCCGAACTTATTCGACCCCAACTTTTTCGGGTACGAAAATATTTGGGGACGAATCTTGTTTACATTTTGATTCGTCCCCGAACGTATTCGACCCCAACTTTTTTTGGTTACGAAAATATTTGGGGACGAATTTTGTTTACATTTTGATTCGTCCCCGAACGTATTCGGCCCCAACTTTTTTTGGGTACGAATTTTGTTTACATTTTGATTCGTCCCCAAACCATTTCGACCCCAACATTTTTTTGGTACGAACCTGTTCGACCCCAACTTTTTTTTGGGTACGAAAATATTTGGGGACGAATCTTGTTTACATTCTGATTCGTCCCCGAACTTATTCGACCCCCAACTTTTTTTGGGTACGAAAATATTTGGGGACGAATATTGTTTACATTTTGATTCGTCCCCGAACTTATTCGACCCCAACTTTTTTGGGTACGAAAATATTTGGGTACGAATCTTGTTTACATATTTATTCGTCCCCGAACGTATTCGACCCCAACTTTTTTGGGTACGAAAATATTTGGGGACGAATTTTGTTTACATTTATTCGTCCCCGAACTTATTCGACCCCAATTTTTTGGGGTACGAAAATATTTGGGGACGAATTTTGTTCACATTTTTATTCGTCCCCGAACTTATTCGACCCCAACTTTTTTTGGGTACGAATCTTGTTTTTTATTTTGAAACGTCCCCAGACCATTTTGACTCTAACTTTTTTTAGGGACGAAAAAAGTTGGATTCGAAATGACTCAGGGATAATTCATGTGGTAAACAACGATTTGTCAATAATATTTTCGTAACAGGAAAAATGTTGAGTTCGAAATTATTATTGAACGAATCCTGTTTGATTTATTTTATGAATAATAAAACAACAACACAATTTAATGAATTTACTTGGACAACAAACATCTCAAGGACAAACAGTCCGAGATGACTTGTTAAACAACCAGACCAAAGTATATCAAGTACATGAAATTGGACAACAAACATCTCAAGGGCAAAAAGTCCGAGATGACTTGTTAAATTTCAGCAGGACACGCGTATATGGACAACAAACATCTCAAGGACAAAAAGTCCTAGATGACTTGTTAAATTTCAGCAGGACACGCGTATATGGACAACAAACATCTCTAGGACAAAAAGTCCGAGATGACTTGTTTAATTTCAGCAGGACACGCGTATATGGACAACAAGTATCTCAAGGACAAAAAGTCCGAGACGACTTGTTCGAAAAAAATTGGACCGAATGTACATAAAACTCATTGGGTGGATTCTTCTACTGCAGAGATCAATAGTTGTACATTCATCATCTTGACATTCTTGATAAGAACTTCTGTTTATAACAATCTGAAAAAAACAAAAACAAGAAACATTAACTGAAGTGTGATATTTTGACGGACTATACTAAATTATTTTTTTTAAGCACAGATTACTGTATCAAAACATTATACAAATTTTCTTTACAATCAACGTTGATTTTATTTAGTCCAATTAAAAAGCATATTCAACACATCAACCAAAGAAAGTTTTTTAACTACCCCTTGTAATTACATGCATTACAAGTAAGTTCAAAGAGAAATGTAAAATCATCCTTCTTAACAGTGCTGAGTATGGTAACTAACTACAAAAAGTTCTGATTTATTTATAATTATATCATGCTTAAACAGATATGATGTATTAAACTTGCAATCCTCAGTGAACATTCAACTTCTTTTCTTTGGACTGAACAAATTCAATGCTGATGTTGGGATTTAAACTAGGCCTATGATTTTGATACAACACCTTCTGTGAATTCAAATGACAAAGTCTAAATCTTAGTCATAATAATTGCTACACATGTATGAGTAACTAGATTTAATCTTGAAAAAAAGTCATGCATAAATACTATGCATAGTAGAACTATAACTAATCATTTCATTTTTTTATTGAATGTATGTGAAAACAGCAGTAAAGTCAGCAGTACAGTATAGCAGTAAACCTTCACTGCTACAAATCCAAGCATCTTATATCTCCTTATCTTCTGTCAGTTAAATGTAGATATGTTCTTGATTTTCATGTATAACATTAAAGCTGACAGTAACATTCAAAACAGTACCTTAAATTTACATTATGATTATATCGTTTCTTCGAATTTGATTTATATGACTAATGTATTCAATATTTCAACTTGACTATCATCATCGCCGTCATAACCATAACCATTATTATTGAAAGTTGGAGCAATACAACTACAAATGTATCATTTTTAAAAGTTTTACAGCTGTACTGTTGACATTTTTAGCAGAAAAGTTTTACTGCTGAACTACAAACTTTGTAGCAGTAAAGTTACTGAAGTTACTGCTGACTTCACATACTCTTCTACTATTCATCTTTATTACATTACACAATGTATATTTAACTATAGTAAAGAAATTAGCCACTAATTGCACTGGGGTACAAAAACTAGTATTATACATTATGTGTACAATTCCAACCAAAAGTTTGGAGACAAATGAAATTTACAACTAAAATTCTTTAATTTCATTTTGTAGAAACATTATTTTTTAACTACATTTTGAATGATTGTTGATAAAATGAAAACAAATTTATAAATGCATCACATTCATATGAATCAGCATCTGACCTTACAAAGCCTCCAAAACTTAGTAATGTTGTTTCCTATAAACAAAGTTTCATATCACCATAACCATATCTAAAACATTTTAAAATAAACAATTTTCAAATTTTCAATAAAAGCTATATAGAGCCTTCAGAGTTAAATGTCTCCAAACATTTGGTTGCCACTATATATACACTGTATAACATATACTGTCTTTGACTTCAAACCCTTTAGATCCCAATTAGGGACTTTAGTCAGTTATCTTTCCCTGATAAAATCTGAAGCAATCCAATTGGTAAGTAGGTCCTTTCAGATGGCGGTATGACTAAACAGCGAATATGACTCATATTCGCGAATATGAGATAAAGTGCGAATATGATTTTTATTTTTCAAATAACTCTTTATGTATACAATTATTTATATTGAATTTATTTCCCAACATTTAATATGTTGATTATCTCCTGAAAATTAAAAAATCTACTGTTAAAATGATGATTTTATTGAAGTTTTAGCAGTTTTCAAGTCATATTCGCTAGGATACGTTGATAATAACAATGCGAATATGAATGTTTTTTGGACATTTTTGCTTAGAACTTATGGGATAATTAATTAATTTATTATTACATAATGTCATATATGAAACTATGACTGTAATTAGAAAATAATAGGAAACTGCTTGAGTTTGTGATTTATCGTAGTTTGAAGGCATATTAGCTATGTAAATCTCATATTTGCTCAGTTTCTAAAAATAGATCGTTCTTCACGACGAATATGACTTTTAAAATATTAGGTTAAGATTTAATAACTTGAAAATATTTTATTTCAAAAAGGTTTTTGTGCTAGATTATCTAATAAATAAGATTTTTTGTTTAATAAGGGTACATGTAGTTGAATTCTTTAAGTAAACTCGTCATAAAATCTCATATTCGCTCAGTTTCTAAAAATAGATCATATTCGCTCAGCGTTCTCCTACCAGCGCATATGACTTTTAGTATTAATTAGTAAAATTAGATTATATTTGCTTAGTGTTCTTCTACAATCGGATATGACTTTTAGCTAAGTCTTGATAATGGGGCTTTAATTATCATGGAATTGAAAGTTTTATTAATGGAAATTTCATGCTGAAATATTGCACGTTCTGCCATTGTCCCACAACAGACACTTCATTATACTATTTTGATAAAGATATATATATAATCTATGTAAATGAATATTTTTATGAACAAACCTACAGATGTGTACATGTTTAGTGAAGAAAACATGATTAAAAACACATTAGCACGCAATTAGACATGTAACGTTTGATGAAACTGACATTATCGTCTCCATATAGTAACCGCCTATACTGTCGGCATTTGAAAATTGTGTAAGTTAAGGGTGTCACCAATAGAATGTAAAGAATTATGCTATTACAAAATTATCACGTTTTACAAACTGACAAAAACAGTTTCATAAAATTACAATAGTTTATACAGTAAAGGAACCGCATTCATAGTCTTAAATGTTATTTATTGAAGGTTGTTGTTTTAATAATTATTGTTTATTTATAAAACAAAAGACATCAAAGTTTGAAAGTGATAATGATGATAATATTACAAATTTAACGTGTTCTCAACTTTTTCATTATGTCTTTTTTATTTCTATTTTATGCTGAAATATTCAATGTAAAACGGTGCACGAATGCAGATACAGTTGAGTTCACACTAAAGTTTACACCCTAGTGCACTTGGAGTGCACTTCATCCACACCTGAAGTGCACTTGAAGTGCACTTTGAGGTGCAGTTTAGTTCAGCCAATTTATTGAATTAATATTTACGTTTATAAAACCTGGTAAACAGTTAAAACATATATTTCAACTCTTATATTAAGACTAAAACACGAAATTATTCATAAAGCTAAAAGTCATATTCGCTGGTTGAAGAACGCTGAGCGAATATGATCTATTTTTAGTAACTCAGCGAATATGAGATTTTTCTAATATGTTTAACTTAAATTACTAGCAATATTAAACAAAATATTATGGTTTTTGAATAAATGTTCCAAACTTGTACATATATTTTATCTCTTAAAATCTTAAACTTAAACATAAAATTCATATTCACAAAGCTAAAAGTCATATTCGCTGGTAGAAGAATGTTGAGCGAATATCTATTAATAGTAACTCAGCGAATATGAGATTTTCTGTAATGTTTTACTTAAATTTCTAGCAATATTAAACAAAATATAATGATTATTAAATAATTTTCTTAACTTGAACATATATTTTAACTCTTTTATACTTAAACTTAAACACAACATTCATATTCACAAAGCTAAAAGTCATATTCGCTGGTTGAAGAACGCTGAGCCAATATGATCTATTTTTAGTAACTCAGAGAATATGAGATTTGATGATCATAATGTTTTAATTAATTTACGAGCAATATGAAACAGAATAAAAATATTAATTATTATTTATCAAATATTGTAGCAAATATACTTTTTTGAATAGTAAATTGTTCAACTTGAACATATATTTTCAATTTGTAATCTTTAACAATGACAAAGAAGTCATATTCGCTTAGATTGTAAGGCAAATATGACTCAATTAATATATTATCCTGGATAAAAACTTTATTTCTTTACAAAAAATCATTTTAAAAGTTAAACTAATACTAAATAACTTTATTCTAAGTAAATACACAATATTTGGTCGACATGACAAGTATATTTAGAGTTACAGTAAAACTTGGTTATAACATACTCGGTTGTAACATACACTCGGTTATAACATACCACTTTTCCTGGCCCAATTTTCATATTTTGTATATAACATACTTAGTATGCTATATGGATATAACATACACTCGGTTATAACATACCATTTTTCCTGGCCCAATTTTCATATTTTGTATATAACATACTTAGTATGCTATATGGATATAACATACACTCGGTTATAACATACCATTTTTCCTGGCCCAATTTTCATATTTTGTATATAACATACTTAGTATGCTATATGGATATAACATACCTTGGTTATAACATACCTTTTTTCTTTGGCCCAGCGAGTATGTTATATCCAAGTTTTACTGTATTTGAAAAATAAAAGTCATATTCGCACTTTATCTCATATTCGCGAATATGACTCATATTCGCTGTTAAGTCATACCCTTCAGTTGGAATCCTTGGATTTTATTGTTGAATTCCTAAGTAAGGATAACAAAATATTTCATCTAATATCTTTCTTGGTAATGAAGAAATTAACAGAAGTGATAAAATTTAGATAGTTTTTTACCTTACAAATACTTATCTCAAATTCCAAACAAATTAAATGATTTACAAAAAAGTTATTAATGATTATTTTTTGGCAATTTTCTATTGATAAGTAAGTGATCCAAGTGATCCAACTAATAGAACCTACCTATTTAAATAGTATACAAGGGGAAATCACTGTCTAAAGTCTCTTATTGTATAATACTAGATCAGGACAACTCAACACAAAGGAACTTATGCCATCCATAGGAACAACTCAACCTGAAGACAATTCAACCCCAGAACATCTCAACATGTATCTAATATGATTATTATTTGATTTAAAAAATGATAATTTTAAATTAAAAATGATAATTTAAATGCTACTCTCACTTTTTAACAACTATATAGATATGAAATAATCATTCATTTTATTCCTTAATATCTTTCATACACGATAAACTTAAAAATAATATATGATATAGGATGAGTTGTCCACATGTAATAAAGCAGTCTCTACTTCGGGTTGAGTTTTCCATGGTTGGAGTTGTACCTGACCTTGACATAACAGTGATAACACATATTCCATATAATTTAAATCAAGGAATAAAAGTACCTGCTCTGTATAGTTGAAAGTTCTGGTGATGGAGGTCTGTAGAGTAGAGATCCTTAGTTTCATTGTCATCATAACCATTCATAACATAACTAAATACATTCTAGTGCTGAAATAAGAAAGGGAGATAACCATTCATAACTTAACTAAATACATTCCAAACTCCCCACAGCGGTTATTTCCCTTTATTAAATCAATAGCAAAGCGTGACGTACAAGCACTGTGAGGAGTTTGTGGTTAACGTAGCAAAGCGTGACGTAAGCACTGTGAGGAGTTTGTGGTTAAAGTAGCTAAGTGTGACATAAGCACTGTGAGGAGTTTGTGGTTAAAGTAGCAAAGCGTGACGTAAGCACTGTGAGGAGTTTGTGGTTAAAGTAGCAAAGCGTGACGTAAGCACTGTGAGGAGTTTGAATACATTCTAGTTCTGAAATAACCAAGGGAGATAACTATCAATATAATGAAAAACATAAGTGGGCATTATTTAAATGTTCAAATTTATTCCACTGTCAGTGGAGCATAAATTAACTCTGCTGACTTAAATTTAATTTTATCAATCAAGAGTAGAGAAGTGCTGTAGTGAATATTCAAATCAATGGGGTTAATTTATGTGCCACTAAAAGTTGAATAAAATTGAACAATAGTTTCTTATTCTATGTATTTACAGTTTGATTTTTAAAACTGCCAAAGCTTGAATAATTTCGCAGTGACTAAATGGAATTATTTTATACCTAAGCTAAAAGCTTATTATACAAATATCATTTATCACATTAACAAAGGCACTATAAAATTATTGATGTTTTGAAAAAACAAACAATAACATTTAAGGTAGAATTCCCATAATGCTATTTTACAGTCATTCATACTTTTCAAAATCACGATAAATTATTGCAAAACATAATATTTTTCATTCTTACATCATGTTAATAATTAAGTATGAATTAGATTCATCAAACAAAAGTCTGTTGCAAAATTACTGATAAATTGTTTTTAATCGAAGTGAATAATTATCTCCCTTTGATATGAAAAATAGTGTAATTTAAATAAGTTGGTAGTTTACGTAATTTAAGAATCTGTACAAGCAAAATATCAGATTTTTACATAGATTTGTATAAAGAGAATTCTACCTTAAGAACATGTAAAACAGTTTTCTTTTTCGACTCAATTTTTATTTCAACATTATAAATGGAACCATGGTGGTCAAACCTGGTGTATTAATTCATTTACTTCTTAGGCCACAACAAATTGGTCTTTATGTTCTATGGATTCGCTCGCACCTTAATTTTGACGGTTTTTACAAAAAAAATATTTTTATTTCCTCGCTCGCTCATAAAAATTTGGTCAAACTGCTATATAAAGCAAGTGAATAAAGCCTTTTTTATTTTTTTCTCTTCGCTCGCTCGCCCCATTTTCCCCCCAGAAAAATCCGTAGAACATATCATCAACTTGTTGTGGCCTAACTAATATTCTTAAAAAGCCAAATCTATTTTACACATAAACAGATAATATAAAAGTCAGGCTAGCAGAGAACAGTATAGAACTGCTAGAACCAGTTATAAAACTTGAACCACCAGGTTAGATGTTGTCAGGGAAGAAGTATTGTGATACTGTCTGCAGGCATAACTGTACAAATCAGACAAGTTGAGCAAAGTAATTATGCGCCCCTGGATCCCCTTGTGTACACTGTGTCAAGTGTAAAGGTACTTTTAGATGGCAATGTATACAGGCATTCGGAACACCCTCCACCTTTCATGAATGAATAATCTCGGAAGGATTTGTGGGGGGGGGGTCTTATTTTAAATTTACATTTGAAAATCGTAGTAGGTTTCCTAGGTATCATGGAAATCTGACAACATTAAACATACTTAAAACTCTTTAAGTCTCTCCGTTGGGGCGGATTCTTGACTTTTTTTCTCTTGAAAAATGTAACATTTGTGACATCATAGTCAAATGGTACTGTCACCATAAAATATATCTTTCTCTGCTTGTCTGCATCTGAGATCTGCAAACATTGAACTTATGATCTGAGATGAGAAGGGTCAGACAAACTCGACCCAAAGGCAACTCAACACTTATGAACAAAAAACCCAACCTGTGAACAACTAAACCTAGACACTCAACAAGGATCATATACCGGTATTATTAGTTATTAAAGTTAAAAACCATCTTTTATACTAATTTTTTTATTTAATGTAAGGTTATCATGTTGTGTAGACATCATCATCATCATCATCATCATCATCATCATAATCATAATAATAATATTTTATAATAATAACAATAAATCCAATGCCTCTATTATTCTATATCTATGATTTAAAACACAATTGTTTGGTTAACCCTGGATAATAAAGGTAGAATTCCCATAATACCAACTTACAATCATTGTACTTGAAAGCTATCATAAATGTTCCCATATCATAATAATTTCAAGTCCTTACATCATATTAATATCATGCATGGATTAGATTAATAAAACAGTACTGACAGAAACAAAATGAAAAATGTTGATAATTAGTTATCTCCCTTTGATATGAAAATAGTGTAAGCTTTTAATTTCTCTACGTACAAAATGTGGATTGCCCCCAAGACTGTAGTAACTTGTTCTTTAAATGATAATCAATACACTTACATGTACAACAGTCTTGCGGCAACCCTCAAATTTTTTTAATGATGGTTGATAAAATTTAAGTAAATGACAACACACAATTAGATACAAATTTTGTGAAAAATTTACTATAGATAGTCCAACAATATTAATCTGAGCTTGAACTACCTTATTACAATAATAATTACAGGCTTTACTTACTAGGGGTGTAACAATACGGTAAAAACCGTATTGCAATATATTGCAATACACAATATCCGTATTGCAATATATTGCAATACATATTGTTCTTTGCGCATGCATGCATAGCATAAATTAATGCACGTGCATCGTCTTAATTTTGTATTTGTATTATATTTATATTTATTATTTGTATTTTCAAATGATCTACACGAATTATGCAAAATTTTTAATGTTTGAATAAGTTAGAAAAAAGGTTTTGAGTGGACTTTCAAAGATAATTATTCTCTCACTTTACGAAAAGTATTTCAAGTTTCCGAACACATTTTAACATTAATTCAAACATTTAAATTTTAGACTCTGGTGAAAACAATCAGTATGGAACATAACTAGAAAAACCGGTTCAGAGAAAAACGAACCGATTAAAAACCGTCAGAAGTCGTATTGCAATATTAAC
The DNA here is from genome assembly GCA_025267735.1 of Mactra quadrangularis. Classification (NCBI taxonomy): domain Eukaryota; kingdom Metazoa; phylum Mollusca; class Bivalvia; order Venerida; family Mactridae; genus Mactra; species Mactra quadrangularis. The sequence continues at coordinate 38,052,236 of CM046296.1, read as the reverse complement.
CGGTATATCGGTTAACCGTTACACCCCTATTACTTACATTAAATTGTGAGTTTCCATATGTGTGTGAACGATTAAACACATGTTTATAACAACCTATGTGAATATAAATCAATCTTGAAAACATGAAATTTGTTATTGTACTTAATATTTTGGACTCATTCGTTTATGGGGAATACGAAAGTCCACGATGTTGTGACACTGTTTTAAACTATTTATTCATATGAAAACACAATTAGTTGTTCAGATACGAATATTATGCCGAAAGCTTCCGATAAAGTGCGATTTACACACGAAGACTAAAATAGAATATAAATACTGAGTTTAATATATTCTTGCATAAAGGTCAAGCTCAGGTTAATTCTGTCGGACTATACAATAATAGTTTTGTATTAAAAGTAGAATTCTACCTTTACTATCACATTTTATTCCAAGTTATCTTTGAAGTTTCGCAATAAATTCAATTCAATTTATTTAATCTTATTTAATTTTTTTATATTTATTTAATGGAGTTAAGCCATATCAACACAATTTAGGTCATTTCACGGCGTCCAGCGCACCTAACCTAGCTTTCCTGGTCTATTGTCTATAACCAGTACTCACCTACCCTTCCACAACGCCGGAAACTTCTCCATATTATCTAATCAATGGAGGAAAATCGACATTATTGTCAAATTTTCATGGAAGGTTATAACCTCCCCGGGTGGGATTCGAACCCGCACCCCTCGGGCATGAGTATCCAAATCCCGGTGCGCTTCCAACTGCGCTATCAGCCCGGGTTTTATCTTATTTAAAATGAATAAAAACTTGAAACTCAAATCAACAATATAACAGCAAGAACCTTATTGGTGACAGTTGTCTAACTTAATATAAATACATTGTAGAATATTATCTAAAATTAGATTTTAACATATTTACTTTGATAAAAACATTCTACAATGTATCTATTAGGTTTTTCAAATCGATAAATTTCCAAAAGAGTAAAAATTAAACATTAACATTAAATTTACAATTATCATAAAATGGTTATTTAATTTAATCTTACCTTAAAACAATACATTTTCAATCTGCAAAAACTAAAATATCTTTGACACATTATTATGCAATCATCATAATTCAAATCTTTCCATTTTTAAATCTTTCTTATTTTATATTCTAAATTGCTAATTATCATTGTTTTTTATTTTATAAATATTTTCACAACTTACACTTTTAGAATATATCAGGGAAAGAGTTTAAGCTCGCATACTCGCAAAATGCGATTAGAATTTGAAAGTTATTTTTATTATAACTAGCAAATTTTTGCGAGTTTAAATCAATGCAAAATATTACTGTCTTAACTAATGAGGCTAAAGTCAGCATTTGAATGACCAGATAGATCGATGATATGATATATTTAAAGACTCACAGTAAAAACATGTTTGATAACTTTGTCTATCTCACTAGAACGCACATGTTCTATCTTTAGTAAGTATAGTACTAAGTTGCTTTAATATTGCATATACGAATAGTTACTTTGTATGCTATTAAAATTTGGAAAAAATGCAAATCCTTTTTCAATTTGCGAGTTGAAATAAAAGCAACTCGCAAAAATTTGCAAGTCCAAGTTATTGTTAAATTCAATTGTTAAATTGAAAACTAAAAGATGATTGCAATAACTTAATTTACTAATAAAATATTGTAACAGAGCCAAAATCTATTCAATAGTTTTGTTTTAGAAGGGAGATCATTCTGATTGTCTTGTTTAAGTTAGTTTTTGATACATATTACTACATTGTCTATATTGTCTCCCTTGTCACAAATTATTTCATGTTTAATAATTAATTATGCTTTTTTAAAACACTCAAGGCATTGATCCTACAAATTTTGTCCCTACTTCAAGGTGAGTTGTCCATGTGTTGAGTTGTTCCAGAACAGCTGAGAATCTAATGTTTTATAATCTATCAGTTAAAACAGCTACAATAACCAAAATATACCTTTACATGTCTTTCTATCTTGTCCCCAAATGACACACATATGATGTAGAATTTTTCGGTCTCAAGTTTGATCAGGGTCTAAGCTGAGTGATATCCTATACACAGCAGACCTCCAAGGATGATCCTGTGAAAAAGACAAACAAATTGGTAAAGAACTTCATTGATTCACTTTCTTGTCTAACATATTTGCACCAATAGTTAAATCTTAATTTAACTGTCAGTGGAGCACACACTAACCCTGCTAATTTACACAGGTATGGATAACTATTTTTATCAATCGTAAGTACAGAAGTACTGTAGTGGGTTTATAAATACAAGGGGTTATTGTTAGCGCCAGTGACAGATGATTAAGCTTTAACTCCAGTACCCACCAAAAATTTGGAGTCAAAAGAAATTTACTACAATTCTTGAATTTTTCTTTTTCTGAATCATTATTTTTAGTTTATTAAAGTATGGTTTGTGATAGAATAAAAACATATTTCATAAGTTCAACACATTTATAAGATTCAGCATCTGACAAACTAAAGCCTCCAAAACCATATTTTATTTCCTTAACATAGCTTTTAAACTATTTTTGTGGTCTCAGTTATAATTACAATGATAACCAAAAATTAATGCAAAACTACAAAGCATTTATAAATAAGCAGTTACCAAATTTTAGATAAATATACTTAACAAAACTTCTAAGTACTCTGATTTCAATGTTGTCAGGAATTTTCATTTTTCAATATTTATGTCTGATCGTTAATGGAAGTGTATATAGGACTATACTGTCGTCTGCCTGCATGGATTTCATGCTTCTAAATAGATGCAAAATTGGTTTTGTTGTGCACATGCAGAAAAGCGGAAATGCGCACGTGCTTATCGTGCAAAAATTTCACGCGGTCAGTTTTAGTGAAAATCATTAGTATGTTGATACGCACAACGAATAATCAAGAAATGGCTCGAATGTCGCTTCAAGACTGAGAAATTGCCATAGGTCTTACACAAGACCTGCAGAATAAGTCTTCCAATTGCTAATTTTCTGTTCAATCAAAACAATTAGAAAATCTTATCATATAAACGCTTGCGCGACAAAAATGGTTTTGCATCTATAAAGTAGCATGAAAGCCATAAAAGCAAAGGTCAGTATGGTCCAAAACACATTTTCATCAGCGATTGGACAATAATGTTGAAAAATAAGACTTCCTGCCATATTGAAATCGGAGTACTTAGAAGTTTCTTTAAGTATACTATTCAATAGGCCTACAATCTGAAAATGTCTCCAGACTTTTGGTGTGTACTGTATACTAAGTTAGTTTAGTGCGACAATATTAACCTGAGCTTGAACTACATAGTTATAATAATTACATACTTCACTTACATTAAATTGTTAGTTTTGGTATGCATCTATACAGGGTTATACACGTTTTTATACATTGTAACATCCTATGTGACTTATAATAAATCAATTGTGTAAAAGTGTATAATTTTGGACACATGAGTTTTGGGAGAAACACAAAAGTCTATCATATTGTGGAACAGTTTCAAGTATTTATTCTTATGAAAAAAAATGAATTGTTCAGTATGTGTATTTTGCCGAAATTTTTTACAAGTAAGATGCCACTTAGAAAAATTGTAATTCAACTGTAGTCCTATACTATACATGTTCATCGATTTTTTTTATAAGACAAATAATTAAATGACATCATAAAGAGCTTAAAATAATTACCAGGGGCAGATCCAGGATTTTTTTAGGGGGGGGTCCAAACTTCTCCAGGGGTGGGTGGGGTCCGAACCTCGAACCACAACCACATTATACACATTTTGCAGAAAAAATGCAACATATTGATAATAAAAACTACATAACCATTAAATCTATGTTAAGCACCGAGAAAAGTTGCTTCATACTACTTAAAATGAGTAAGAAATACACTAATTGTCATAAACATTTTCCAAATTCTAGGGGGGTCCGGACCCCCTTGAACCCCCCCCACTGGATCTGCCCATGATTACTAACTTTCTCTCCCCTAAAAAATATGGTACCCAGTTGGTTCTGTAAAACTTGATTGTATGCTAAAAATCTGCTGCACAAAAATTGAATCTAACAGTAGACAGGGTCATCAGTAAAATTTATTTGTGAGAAAACAATCACAATTCAGACTAACATTTTCTGACATAAAATCTGATAGTTAGTTTAAGCACTATTTGAATCACTTCTGTTTTTTGACTACTGCAAGATTTTGATAAAAAACAAAAGTTTGTTTACATTATGAAGATCAAGCAATTATGTACCCCGTTCAGTCACATGGTCTGCAGAATGTTAACAAGCACTTGTTTATGTCAAAAACAATAAAAAAAATGAAAAAGTACTGATAGTACAAAAATAGCTATTATATTTTCTTTTGTACAAAATGCCTACATTAGCTAGTGTATTGGAATTTTCTAGGGTGAGTAATTTTCTAAAAACTTTATGCATGTGACATTCTTTACAGCTTTATTCAGTTTTGTGCAGAGCTCTTGAGCCAACAATCAATACTCACAGGATCAACTGAAATTTTAAGATAAATAGAAAGTTATTTTATACTTATTCATTTTAGCTCAGTTGAAACATGTTCTTATAACTTAGGTAAATCACTTTCAAGTCTGCTTCCTGGTCTCCCAGTACTGAGCTAGTAGGATAAAGTTTCTTGCTCAAGTGAAACAACAGGGTAGGTTTTGGATGGGATTCCAACCAAATCGGAGCTGGCTATCCAATGATTACCAGTCAAACGTTGTAACCACTTGGCAATGCCAGCTCCTGTAAAAAAGATAGTTGTTATGGTATGTACTATTTAATGTCATTCAATTATTTGTCTGTAAAGAAAAATGAAAGAAAAACTTATTTTTGTTAACCTTGTTAGTTATTGTAGATCACATGACTACATACCTTAAGCTAGAATACATTTAACTATATAGTACCTAGTCATGGTCAAAACACCACAGACTCTTTGTAATAATATACAAATATGTTCAGACAAATTTCATCATTTTTACAAGGTCTATTGTGTAGGGCTGCAATGATTCACTAAAAAGGTGATTTGATACAACTTGATTTATTAAATAGTATAGTTCATTCCAAATGCGCATCAAATCATTCATTGAGCTTAAAACTAACTAATGTTGTTAAAATTGTTATTTAAATTTTCAACATTTATTTGAAAGCAAATATAATTTCATACTGATTGATGTATCAATAGTTCATCTGTAGAACTTAAGTGTTAAATCCTTATAGACAAGTTTAAATGTTGGTATTGAATAAAAAAACACTGTGCCGGAAATCGAAATCAAATCTGCGCCCTCTATGTATCGATGTATCGAATCGAAATGCCGCAGCCCTACTTTAGTCATGTGATCTATAACAGTTAATGATAAAGTAAATAAACACATGCTATACACAGATTTCTCTCACTACTCAAATAATTAAAATGACATGATGTAGTGTATAAAATAACAACCATCTTCCTTTCCCCTAAAATTCTCAATTGGTTCTTTCAATATTGATCGATTTTTAATTTCAAAATGATCATTGCCCGTAATAGTGATTCTTTGGCACAAAAATTGAATCTAAAGGTAATCTAGGAGATCTGCAAAAAAAAGTTGTGCAGAGGATTCAAATAAACAATTACAATTAGCAAATATAAAGGGGAGATTTTCAGGCAATGAAATTCCATGCACAAGTTATCTTATGCACTATTTGAATATTTCTATGTTTTGGCTACAGCAAGATTTTTACAAAATAACAGCTGTTTACATTCTGAAGATCAATTGACTATATGTAATCAGATTTTTTTAATGCTCCAAGTTTTCTACAATCAAACATAGGTGGATCCAGCGTGGTGGTGGGGGGGGGTCAGGGGGTCATGGCCACCCCTGAAATTTCAAAAATGTACCTGTCCATTAGTGTATTTCTTGACTGTAGGTCATTTTTAAGTAGCATGAAGCAAATTTTCTCGGTGCTTAACACAGATTTAATGGTTATGTAGTTTAATAATTAATATATTGCATTATTCGGCTAAAAGTGTATAATGTGGTTGTGGTTGAACCCCCCCCCCCTAGAAGAAGTTTGGACCCCCCTCCCCTAGAAAAAGTCTTGACCCCCCAGGAAAAAATTCTGGATCCGCCCTGATCATAGATTTAAAAACATGTTTTCATAAATTATTTGATTTATAGCAATGTATATTACAGATCAACTAAATTTACTTTCATAAGAATGAAATACTTTAAAACTGTACCTTAATATTTTGGACTTATTGGTTTCTCTCATAAAAAGACAAATCCAAAAGTAAAAGTACAGTAACACACCATGTTTACATAATTGATTTATACCTGGTAAGTCATCAAACTCCTCACAGTGCTTACATCATGCTTTGCTACTTAACCACTGCCAACAAATGAACATGTAAATCATGTGACGCTAGTAATACCATCTATTTATAGAATGCCCAAACTCCTAACAGTGCTTTGTCACGCTTTGCTATTTTTACAAATTATTAATTAAAACTATTTTTTATTTTTATGTACTTTGAACATTATAATTTAATGCAAGAAGACTCAATTTATAGAAAATATTAAATTGTAACAGAAAAGATGAAAAAAAATATTCGGCTCTCTGAGGGACGAATTTACTCGTAGTGGCAGTGGTTTTTTGGGTTTCAAAAATAATAATCGATCATTTGAAATAATCAGACATTTTCAGTTCCTATACAGTATAGAAAAGGACTATATATTGTCCAGTAATGGCGAATTCCATGTCGTCAACCAAAAATATCAACAATGATCTCAATGATTTATAATTATAACAAAGTACGGTGTAGTAAAAAATACAAAAATATAAAAAATAATAAATAAATAAATAAAAAAAATGTATTATTATTATTATTATTATTATTAATCATCATGTTTTAAATGAGAAGTTTTATTCCCATGAAATATCTATTCTCTAGTAATATTAATATATTAAAACTTGATAGTCTTATTGTCCAAAAAATTAATAACTGATATTAGCGATAATCGAGTTTAATCTTCATAATCAATTGTCTCCCACATCTAATGAAATGATTGATTATCAATTATAAAAGATCATTGTTAAATCCCTAGTGGTTATTGATTTAATCAAGGGAAATAACTGCTGCGGGGAGTTTGACAAGTCACAAACACAAACAAACACTTGTTTTTCTGCAAATTCTTACCAAAGCCAAACAAGTAAATCTGTGAGCTAATGCTCACTAGTGATACCCCCGCCAAAATGTAAAAATATGCGACAAACAGGAAGTAGATGAGCAAGGAACATGAAATCGCTTTACACCACATGGGACTATGGGATGAAGCAATATGCAAAGTATTAGGCTGCTGCATGTTATAGTTGCTGAGAAAACTGCGACGGAAATTTTGTAATGGACGGACGCACGCACGAACACACGCACGGACAAGGGTAAAACAGTATACCCCCCTCTTCTTCGAAGCGGGGGTATAAAAAAGAGAGATTCAAAAAGTGCAAATATAGCTATTATACATTTCTTTGTCCAAAAATGCCTACATTAGCCTGTGTGTGGCAGAAATAACTTCTCAAATATGTTTGCTCAACTTGATTCAGTTTTTACACAGAGGATTTGAACCAAACAATCAAAACTCACAGGATCAATAGAAATTTAAAGTGATGACTGAAATAGACCTAATTCTGAACTCAAATTGTTGGGTTTTTCCACCGTGCACATGTAAATAAGTTTATAACACATTATTGCTGAAAAGCACAGAATACGGATTAAATTCAATTGTTCTTTGTACACATGTTTTCATTGTGAAGGTGAAAGTTTGTTTGTACTGCATGGGAAAACCCAAATATTTGATTTCCAGAAATAGTCTATTGAGAGAGACTTCATACAATAAATGTCCACCTACCATGATATATCTGAGTTACAGTACTGTCTACAAGTCATTCACCATCATCATATCATATAATAATTATAATATTATCTTCACCAACAACCATTAGAATCACAGGGAAAATTTCCTGAAAAGTTCAAATAAATGTAATAGTAAATGACACAATGGGTATAATTATCTCCTTAAACAGATATAATACAGTACCCACCAAAAGTTTTAGAGACATTTTCACTTTGTAAGCCTACTACATAGGTTTTATCAAAACTTTGAATACCATTTATTTGAAATGCTTTCTAGTTTTACTTATTTTTTGTGATGGTACTTTTTGTAGTTGAGACAAAATTTATGTTATAGAAAAGAATTACATTGAATTGGTTTTAGAGGTTTTTGGATAATCAGATGCTGAATCCTATAAATGTGATGCATTCAAGAAATTTGTTTTCATTTAATCATCAACTATTTTAAATATAGTTAAAATAATGGTTCTACTGAAACCAATTGATAAAATTCATTTTTGTATTGAATTTTTTTGTCTCTAAACTTTTGGTGGGTACTGTGCATGCAGACCCCTATCATAGGATCTCTAAACAGTACACATGGGGTCACATTCAAATGACCTTTGTTCTGACCAATCAACAAATATTGTTGAATTCCTTACTCTTTATTTCACATGTTTGACTGTGTAAACTATGACAAAACAAAATAAATGTTCTGTTTTGTTCAGTTATCAACTTATTCCTTCATTCTTTATGATCATACAATAGTTTTAAGGGGCTTACCAAGACTACTGTATAAAACATACATTTTTCATTTCAAAATCAGATGATTTATGGTTATTGTTATAAGTCTGCACAATTGACACTTCAAGGAGTTTATTTACCGGTAAGTATCTTTTGTAAAACTCATAGAAATCACAAATTTCAATTATGATAAATTTACTTAAGAACCTCTATAAAAAAGCCTGCATGATTAAAACACAAAATAATGGTTAATACCTGAATGTACTTATGTAGAGATTTCAACAATTAAATTGTCCACCACATAAACCAGTAACACATCAACAAAGTTATGTTCCATTGTAACCATACTATACAGGACGTCATAGCAACCATTTATGCTTGTATAATAAATTATGTGAAAGCTTGCTGTGTGTTCCACTGTAGTACCTAAAATACAATGATGTACATGTATATAAAACGTCTACAGAAGTGATAAATGCCTTAGTTGTCACATTATCTGTGGCTTTAAAATCACAGTAAACCAAGAAACCACTTTAAATGCACAAATACAGAGTATATAGACACATCATCCACTATTTGTTTGTTTATAATTTAGAAAAAAAGATATTTATTCTCTCAGTTTACGAAAAATATTTCAAGTTTCTGAACACATTTTAACATTAATTCAAACATTTAAATTTCAGACTCTGATAAAAACAATCAGTATGGAACATAACTAGAAAAACAGGTTAAGAGAAAAAAGAACCGGTTAAAAACCGTCAGAAGTCGTATTGCAATATTAACCGGTATATCGGTTAACCGTAACACCCCTACTGTAAATTTTACTCCATGCTAAACTTGTGCACCACATTGGTTTATATCAATTTTCAAGTAAGAACTTTTATAAATTCACATATTTCATGAAATTTCTCCTGATATGACACTAAATAACCTTTCTTGTATGTTTATATATTTAAACTCTTAATTTGCTTGTTAATTTCAGAACGTATATTATTCACCAAAATTTGTTTCTCTTTGTTATTGTTATTATGTATGTACATTGTAAATATCTACGTGGACCATATTGAAAATTGGTTTACACCAAATATGTTATCCACAATAAATAAAGTCTTTATTATTATAATTATTATTATTATTTGAATCTTTCTAATTACATGACTACCAGGGCTCAAATTTAAAAAAAAATAGCACGAATAAATTTATGCAAGTTGATGTTTTTCAACTCGCAAGATTAAAAAAGCACTCACTTTTTTTTTTACTCCAGAAACAATGTCAGATTTTAAATTCTCCTAACTCATTTAGTAATAAAAAACTTGCAAACTTTTAACCTCGGCGAATAGTATTTTTCCGACACTCATAGTGAAATATAGCTATACAAGCAAGTAGAGCAGAAGATCGCACTATCTATTTTTCTGGCAGTTCCAATGCTGATTTTATCCAAATTAGTTTAGACCGTAATATTTTTGCCAAGATATCAACTCGCCAAAATTTGTGAGTTTAGATAAAAGTTACTCATAATTTTCAAAATCCATGTGTATTTAGCAAGTATGCAAGCTAAAATTCGAGCCCAGTATATACCCTGTAATAGCCATACAGTCAAAAAGACAATGTGCAAAATTGAAATGCCTGCATTTTCAATTGGGTGTTCACAATACACAGGGCTGAACAAACACTATTGTAACTCCATTTGAAAATAAAGGGAGTTACAATAGTGTTTTGTTCAGCCCTCAATACAAAACACAGTCATAATTAGGACTGCAATGATAGACCTTTTAATGTGGTTTAGGTTCAAAATTTCAGACCCGCCCCCCCCCCCCCAAAAAAAAAAAATCCTGGATCCACCCCTGTGAATTCATCATGTTTATGAAATTCAGCATCTGACATCCCAAAGCCTCTGAAACCATGTGCATTGTAAATCTGTTTTGCTCTTTTTTTTCCAAGTCAGTTCTTTCTTTAATAGTTGAGACTATCTATGTTGTTTTAAAGCATGCTATGGGAAAGAATTACCATGAACATGGTTTTGGAGGTTTTAGAATGTCAACTACCAAATCTTATAAATGTGATGCATTCAAAATATTTGTTTTTATTTATTTAATTATACTCGGCAAAATAAAAAACTTTACATGGTGTTTAAGTGGGCATAATTTGAGTTTCCGTTGGAATATCTAAAACAAATTAATGCATTTTATTCCTTGAAGACATTGCATCACTTTAGTTACATTTTTGTTGATATAATTTGTACGAACCATGAATACGACGTAAGAGTTTAACCTAGGGGTCAGAATGAAAAATACAGGAATTAAAGGTGATGGTGAAAGTTTGGATGCGTTGACTATTTTTATTTGAGTCCTTAATGTTGTTTAGAACACCTCAGTAACGTGTGTGCCCCCCATATCTGGCAATACACGCTCTAACTCTCCGCCTCATGGAGCGTACGTAATGTCTAATTAGGACGTTAGGCAACGCCTGCCATTCCACCTGCAGTGCATTAGTGAGGTCGTTCACGCTGTTTATATGGTGGTTAGCCCTTTCTCTTCGTCCAAGTTCATCCCAGATATGTTCATATCTGGGGAAAGAGCGGGCCATGGCAAGACGTTGACGTTGTTACGCGCCAAAAAATTGGTTGTCAAGCGGGCAGCATTGTCATGCTGGAAGGTTAGTCCAGGACCATGAGCCTGCATGAAAGGTACTAGAGCATTCAGATTACCGGAGACTACTACAAGCTGTGTCCTTTGATCCCCCATAATTCCACCCCATACCAACACACTTCCCCCACCAAACCTGTCCCTTTCCCTGATGCAACATTGTGCGAATCTTTCATTTCTGCGACGATAAATTCGCACCCTTCCGTCGGCATGGCTAATTCTGAAGCGAGATTCGTCACTGAAAATAACTCTTCCCCACTGGTTACGTGTCCAGCGTTCGTGACGTTGTGCCCATGCCAACCTGGCGACCCTATGGCGGGGTCTCATTATCTGCCCAGTATAAGGCCTGCGGGCACGAATTGGAACATGAGATTGCCTTAGGCGGTTCCGTATGGTTTGGGCACTCACACCAAGTTGACGAGCAGTAGCTGTAGCTGGCAAAAACCTATTACGTAGATGATTTAAGCCGATGACGCGGTCGTCCCTATGTGACGTCAGACGTGGTGCACCGGGTCTCGGGCGGTCATGTACGGACCCAGTAATACCAAACCGGGTGCTAAGGTTATGAATGGTTTGCCGAGAGCAACCGAAGTGCTGCGCAACGTCCATAATCCTGGCACCCGCTTGGAGCATTACAATAGCCCGATTTCTTTGATTTTCAGAGAGCCGTGACATTGCTTCTGAAAGTCGTAAGACTAAACAAAAGTGCTTTTTTTGGTGTTAAAAACAAGCAAATGTTTCTGTGAGAAAAGTTTTACTCCACATGACTTGAGATTGTCTGTGGCGTGGTCGGTGTAAGAAACCGGAAATGGCGGATTAAGTCGCTCGTTGAGCATATAACTGCACGAAATTTTCGGATTTGTGTAGTACATCAAAATGCCAATAAGGTTAGAAAGTTTTGTTTATTACACATAATGATTTAGCAACGAAATTCAGGTTTACACAATGTAAAGTTTCTATTTTTGCTGAGTATATTTATTTATTGGAGTTAGCACCCTGGCAACACAATTTTAGGTCATTTTACGGCATCCAGCGCACCTAACCTAGCTTTCCTGGACCATTGTCTATAACCAGTACTCACTACCAACTGCGCTATCGACCTGGGTTATTTGTTTTCATCACCAATCATACTAAATATATTATTAACAGTGGTCCTACACATACAAGCATTGACAATTTAAGAATTTTAGTAAATTTTCTTTGTCTCCAAACATAGATTGGCAGTGCACTGTATACATCCTTATACTATGCTGTTTGAAGTGGTTAATGAATTTATGAGGTTTGTAACCAATTAAAACCTTTTATACATGTATGTAACACAAGGTATATAGTCACATGATATACAATGACAACTAATAAGGTGTGAGGTCGAGTCAATAAATAACCAGCCAATGACATAAAGTCAGGAATCTGGTATACTTAGATAAAGGAAGTAATATCACAAGCACTAGGCATTTTACACGGTACCATTTCAACAATCTTGCATGATTGTTTAGGGATGGGCAAGCTTACAGCCTGTTGGGCAAACTCCTCGCAGCGGTTATTTCCCTTTATTAAATCAATAACCACTGCCACCACAAGTAAATTTGTCCCTCAGAGAGCCGAATATTTTTTGTTGATCTTTTCTGTTACACATCAATTTTTTTTACTAATTGAGTCTCTTTGTAGTAAATTATGATGTTCAAAGTACATAAAGATAAAAAAGTGCTGATTAATAATTTGTAAAAATAACAAGCTTGACGTAAGCACTATGAGAAGTTTGGGCATTCTATAAATAGATGGTATTACTAGCATCATGTGATTTTCGTGTTGGCAGTGATGAAGTAGCAAAGCGTGACGCATTCACTGGGAGGAGTTTGCCTGTTGGGTCCAAAATCTTAACAATGAACCAATGACTCACCATGGGTTTTAAGAGGAATAATAATACACAATAGAAATGGTTTATACCTGAAGGAGATTCCATAGACTAAGTTGTCCAACACATAAGTGACAGTAGTACATCAGCTATTATTCTATGGCAACCATACTATCAAAGACAGTTCAGCATCAAACATGGTTTTATAATCAATTTGGTAAAAACTTGTTTGTCTATGTCACTGTAGTACCTAAAACATCAAAGATACACATAAGTCTTTTAAGATTATAAATTTAAAAGGTTCCAAAGAATGGTAATGCTGACTTTATTTTGAAGGAAAAAGTACAACATTTCAAATCAGGTATGTAAGAGTAGTTTCCCTTTGATTATTTCATATTGTGATTTTTAGGCCACAACAAATTGATCATAAATTATGTTCTATGGATTCGCTCGCACCTTAATTTTGACGGTTTTTTTTTAAAAAATATTTTTATTTCCTCGCTCGCTCATAAAAATTTGGTCAAACCGCTGTATAAAACAAGTGAATGAAGACTTTTTTAATTTTTTTTCTTCGCTCGCTCACCCCATTTTTTTTCCAGAAAAATCCCTAGAACACATGATCAACTTGTTGTGACCTTACATTGTTTTTAGGGTTCTGTTAAAACATTTCATAATTAATGAATTCCAAAACATATTTAACTTCATTTGACCACAGGTTGATGTATAAAACATTCCTACAAACGACTGCTTATAACTTAGAAACAAGACACACAACTAATTGAGGGGTGTGACTTAACAGCACATATGTGACTCCTATTCGTGAATATGAGATTCTGAGAGAGAATATGACTATTATTTTTCAAACAATGCTAAGTATGCTTGTCGTTTCAACAAAATATTATGACTTCAAACTTTTTAAAGATAACTGTGTAAAAAATATCCAAGAAAATATGAATGGCCTTAATTACTAGTATGAATATGTTGATTCATTTAATATATGTTCAAGTTGAATTTTTTATTATTCAAAAATGTACATGTGCTAGAATATTCAATCAGTAACCATGCTTGTTTGAGCTCTAAAAGATTTGACTTCCCCTTGAAATTTTGGTCGAACTTAGAGTCCTGATATTCACTATACAGTCTTAAAGAGTTCGTCAAAATGTCAAAAGAGCACACTTATTTTGTCATCATAACAAAGTAGGGGTGTAACAATAGGTCAACTTATCGCTGTATCGCGATAGTTTACCTTGCAATAGCAATAGGTCAATAGAACTTTTTCAAGTCGATAAATATCGCGATAGTTTTTCTGACTATCGACTTTTTTCGATAGTTTTCTTGAAAACGAGAGTTGAGCCCCATAAACGCTTTACTTTCATCTTTTTTAATGAGAGAACTCCACATTGATACGGATCAAATTAAATCTATTTAGAGGCTGACTAAAAAGGGATACCAGTAATCATCTTATTTGATCAAATACTCGCCGTAATGGAAGTAAAAGCATTTTGAAATTGCAGGGGTGGCGAAATCAACTGTCCCAGTCGTACATTTTTAATGTATGGACAAGTTATTTTTATGGACAAGTAAAAAATTCAATTTTAATTTGTTAAAAACGTTTTTACCTCTGCATTACTCCGTGGAAGTTATAAATAAGACTTGCATAGTAGCATTCGCCGAGCAGAGTTGTATATTCGGCGATAAAGTAACATTTATGATGGCGATAAAGTAACATTAACTGATTTACGACTGTCGTCATTTTCTGTGATAAGTTGATTGTGAAATTCAGTTACTATATGCCATGCGTATTTCGGTATATATCATATTTGATATGAATAGATGATAAATTGATAAATGATAATGATACTCATTAATGGATGCTATTCGCCACCCTTGAATTAAAGAAAACAAAAAGTCAAAATCGGCAGTATCGCAGCATTTTGGCTTTGTTTAGTAATAGATGAAGTTTTCAAATCTAAAATAGCTTTCAGATACTGCCAAATAGTACTACAGTGGATACCTCCAATTTAAAGGATTATTTGACGAGGAAGCACCATGCAGTTTCCCTTTCAAAATCATTATCTTCACCAATGTGAATAAATCTGGACCAAAAACTTAACCAATGACATACCCTCTAATAGAGAACCAGCTCATTCTCAAAGTGCGAGAGATATTTCAAATTCAAACCCATTGTTTATTGTAAAAGACTTGAGACTGTTTACCGTTGTTTTTATAATAAAAAACTATCGTGATAGTATCGCAATAGTTTTTTTACTATTGCAATACTATTGCAATAGTACTTTTATTATCGCAATACTATCGTGATAGTGTTTTTGGCCGCAATAGTCACGCCTATAACAAAGGTTTGATTAATTAGATTAGTTGATTAGGTATAAATGGGAGACAATTGCACAGCTGATAAATAACTACAAACAGTTGTTCATAAGTTAGAATTAGTACTGGCTTATGCCCGGGAAGCAATTTCTACATTTTATGAGGCATGTCCATCAGAACCTGTCCATAGAGGACACCTGTCCACAAAGGACACTTTTGGATTTTCCCATGACTGTCCTTTGTTCACAGGTTAGACTGTATTACAAGTTAAGAAATTTAAGTAAAAAAAATCTCATTATCTCTCAGTTTCTACAATAGATTTGTGCAGCGTTCTTCTACATAACGAATATGACTTTCTCGATGCAAAATAAATATGACTTTTTTGCAGCAGTGAAAGATAAAAAAAACAATTTGATAGTTTTGACTGTAATTCTTTAATTCAGAAATATCTTTGTCATAGAAATTTATTTATTTATTGGAGTTAACGCCATATCAACACAATTTAGGTCATTTCATGGCGTCCAGCGCACATAACCTAGCTTTCCTGGACTATTGTCTATAACCAGTACTCATGGAAGGGTATAACCTCCCCGGGTGGGATTCGAACCCACACCCCCTTGGGCATGAGTATCCAAATCCCGACGCGCTACCAACTGCGCTATCAACCCGGGTGTAATAGAAACTGTTTCAAAGTAAAATAAAATGTGGCTTAACATATATGTATTATATTTTACAGTATCAACCTTAAGTCAAACTAAGTATTGAGAATTCTGATAGCCTCTGGGTATGAAAATGCCCTAATTCATATTTGCTCAGTCTTCTAAAATTTACAGTATATCCATGAATATCATTTCATATTTTATGTCTTAACTAGAAAAAACTATTTATATATATCTTATATCTACTCTTTATGAAATAATTATTTTTTTAAAGAAAGGAATTTCATTCTTGCCAAGGTCATATTTGGACATGGAAATATGACTAAGAATATATGAATTACAATCAAAGATTTAAAAGAATTTAACATAATGTTGATAAAGTATTTCTTTAAACCCCAAAATGTAATTTTAATATAAAATGCCACTTATTATATATTTAAATTATTCTATCTCTTTAATTAGTTATAACCCTAATCATATTGAACCCGTTTCTAAAAATACCAGATTTCCATGAAAATAACTTAAAAACATAATATAAAATCACTATATTTTATATTTTGAAATTCAAATTAACGATGTGCAAATAAGCATTGCAAAAACATCCAAGACCTTGGCTATTTTATGTTTATGTAGACCTCACATGTATGATAAATTATCTTTAGAAACAAGTCAGAAAATCTCATATTTTCACTGTTTCTTATAAGAGATCAAGCGTGGACAGCAATGTTCAATACTATGAATATGACTAGAGTTTTGAATAATGACTTCATATGTATTTAATTATTTTCATGTTCCATTTGTTCTGTTTCTTAAAATACAACATATCCAAATATATTGACTTTATAATGTTATATAAAATACAAAATAATAGATCTACAACAGTACTGTAGTATTTTTACAATTTTTACAAACTGAAAGTTAAATTCCTTGAATATATATTTCATCTTGTATCATGTTTTACTCTTAAAAAAAGATTTCCTGCTAGCTTGTTTGTTTGTTTGTTGGGTTTAACGCTGTAGCAACACATTGAATAGGTCATATAACTGTGGTCAGTCAACCTATCAGTTCTCCTGGAAAGGCTAAATCTCTGGATTAAGCTGTTAACCAACTACTAAGCACATACTTTCGTCAGTGACTGACAACTGCCCTATATAATTAAAAATCATTGGTTAGGAGGGAGAATGGCTGTAGAAAATAATTTCAAGACCAAGCTCCACGAAAGTATGCCCCGCCCAGGAATCCAACGCACGACCCTTTGATCAGTTGAGCTAGCTGGGCGGCTTCCCAGCTAGCTAAATATTCTTACATCACTAGGCATTAATTTATTTTAATTTGTAATTAATCTCTTTCCCAAAGTCATATTTGCATATGTTTTCTAAAAATTAGCTTATTCATTGACAGATAAAAAATATCTCATCATAAGCCAAGAAATGAATATCATACTTGTCATTACAACATAATCTATGATTATCTAACAGCCATTTCACCATTAAACCACCATTAACTCAAACTTGTGGACTTATTAGAAGGATTTACTATAAAAAAATCCCTAATATAAGAACGGTCAGCCAATATTGAAAAGAACGAACAACATCTAATAAAGTTCGGTTTTAACTCAATAGAAAACAAGTACATGTAGTTAATGCGACCAAGAAAATAGTGCAACAGATAAATATATATACTTTAAAAGGAAGGTGATATGAAAAAAAAATCTAATTTAAGCAAATACTTTAAATTATGATATTTAATGTTAGTTTACATCCATCAAACATTATTTCAACTGAGTATGAAGAATTTTTTTGTATTATTACACATTAGTATCTGCCACACAATTTTCTGCAAACAAACACACTACTGCCAACTTATACACTACCACATACTTGTTGTTATTATAAATAAGAATTCTTGATTTTATTGTTCATGTGTTTAAAAAACCTTCTAATAAGAACAATTTAATAAAAATACATAAATCATTATTTAGCTTGAACTTGCATCATAGAAATCAATGATCATTTTTTCACAAACTTTCATCAGTCCTCCTTTAGGAAAGAATGGTATACGTATACATAAGAATTGCTTTGTTCACAAAATTCCTTCCAACAGCACTTTCAGTACTATGATTATTATGAGCCACCATTTTCAATGACCAGAGGAATCAATAAGGGACTTTAGTCAGTTATTTCCCCTTGTATACACTTCAAATAGGTAGGTCCTATTAGTTGAATTACTCTGATTTTACCCTTACATTTTCATGTCAATTTGCCAAAATTAATCTTAAATAACTTTTTTGAAAATCATTTAATTTGTTTGAAATTCAACCTTTGTATTTTTAGGGTAAAGAACTATCTAAATTTAATCACTTCTTTTAATATCTTAATTAACAAGAAAGATATTAAATGCAATATTTTGTTATCCTTACATAGGACTTCAATGATAAAATCCGAGGATTCCAACTGTAAAGACCTACTTAGCAATTGGATTGCTTCCGATTTTATCGGGGAAAGATAACTGACTAAAGTTCCCAATTTGAGAATACTATTTTAGTGAGAATAATATTATTTTTTTTATTTACTATCTACAGTACCCACCAAAAGTTTGGAGACATTTTCATTTTAAAAGCATACTACATAGGTGTTATAAAAAAATTGATAATAATTTATTTCTAAATGCTGTTTAGTTTAGCTTATTTATTTTGTTATGTTACTATTTTGTAGTTGAGACTACTAGAGAAGCTTACAAACTAAGTTATAGAAAAGACTTACATTGATGATGGTTTTGGAGACTATGTAATAACAGATGCTGAATCTTACATGTATATAATATGATGCATTTACCAAATCTGTTTTCATTTCATCACCAACCATATTGAACATATAAAAAATAATGGTTCGACCAAAAACAATCATTGAAATTTAAGAATTTTGCTAAATTTCTTTTGTCTCCAAACTTTTGGTGGGTACTGTAAATTTAATAGTATAATGATGACGTAAATAATCTAGCTATCTACCATAGATATAATTTTACAATGTTAGTATATGGCTAACGTTGCAATATTCTAAACAAAAAAATGTATGTTACAAAAAAATATTTGATTGGATAATAAATTAATGTGTTTGATTAAAATATCTGTGTTGGAAAAAAATTGTTTATAAAAATCTTTATGTGCGAAAAAAATATATGTGATATAATTAGCATAAACTAAGCAAAAATCAACCAAAACATATTCATATTTGTGTTGTTATAAGCAACATTTCTTAGCAAATATTACATTAAAAAAACAATATCCATATTTCTAACTGCAGGTATATGTACATCAAATGTGTATTAATTTTTTAGGAAGGTAAATTTAACATTAGGAATTAAAATACATGACCTCAGACATAGAGATTCATTTGAAACATTATAATTGGCTTACCGAATCTCAAATTCACAAATAGTCATATTTGCTGTTTAGTCACGGTTTTTAACATTTTAATTAAATACTACAACGTAAAAAAAACAGCTTGCAAGTCTATGAGCCACAAAATGTGGCGCACACTTGTTTTATAATTTTGAATTTACCCAAGACAGTAGTAACTCCCTCTTTAATGCAATTACTACAATTTGCTTATAGAATATTTCTTAGAATGAAAATTGATTCCACTAACATAAAACTAAACTTAAATCCATGCAGAAACCATAAAAATGTTGATTTTGACATGTTTTACAATATTTTACATAAGTCTCTTCTATATTGACAACCCATTATGAACACAACCTAACTCAACCCATGGACAACTGGACCCAAAGTTAAGACAACTCTATAATCTGCAAGAGACAACTAACCTGTGTACAACTCAATCTATATATCAACAAGAAATGTAATGTGGAAACCATATTAAAGCTGGATTTAAAAATATTACACAAACATTTCAAAGGGAAATAATCCATATTAAAGCCAGATAGAGTTTTGTTTACTTTCTAATTCTGTTCATCACATAGTATGATGTCATTGTATGAAGTTTCGTCAAGATGTGACAATAAATGGCAGAAATATATGCTAAATTGAAAACTTTTACGCATATGTTAACAAAACCAGACGCCCGCTTCTTTTAGTGAAATTTTTTCGTTAAAAAATCCAGGGGCCCCAAAACCAAAAGGGAACATCCTTGACACATGGGCTACTCTTACATAAAATTTGGTGAATCTAGGTACAGTCGTTGTTGAGTTATTGTACTGACAAGGTTTTCATATTTTAAGTCCCAGTGACCTTGACCTTTGACCCTGGGGTCTCAAAATCAAAAGGGAACCTCCTCAACCCAAGGGCTATCCACACATAAAATTTGAGGAACCTAGGTACATCCTTTCTTGAGTTATCATTTGGACAAGCAATTGTCCACGGACAGACAGACGGACATCATAATAACATAATACGTCCATTTTCTCAAATGGGTGTATAAAAATTAATCCCTGTATTAATTACATTTGAGTTTTGACGATATACTCAAATCAGTATCGAGCATAATAATACTACATTCGTAGTCAATGTAATGAATCATCAGACCGGGTTCAAACTTTACGCACAATATTGATTGTTATTGAAGCTATTACATAAACAGTAAAAAATGTAATTCCCAACCAGATACATTTGTTAATTAATACAGAAATGTGGATAAAAATGTTCCCTTTTTTTTGGTAAATAGTTACACACAGCTTTTTACCTTTATAGTAGTACTGCATAGCTATACTAAAAGGAGATAATTCATAGAGTCAAAATTTGCATTAGACAAACTAAGTATTACTAAACAATAATTGAACTTGGCAAACAAACGAATCTCAGTATATATTTATTGGGTTTAAATAATAAACTTAGTGTATGGTTCACGAAACTAGCCGAGCATTGCAAACAATCACAAACAAATATGCATATAGGGGAGTTTCAACCTTGTTTAGAAATAATAAATAGAATGATAACTTACTTACATTGATACAGTGATGATTTCAGACTGTTGTGATAATCAGGTTACACTTGTTTCATACTGAGAAAATAAATAAGGTCAATTATTAGTAATGTATCACCTAACAACAATGTGTATGTTACAGGCAATTTGTAAATTAAGGCAATTTGTAAAATGCCTAAAAATTCAGGCATTATGTAAATTGCCTAAATGAGTCAGGCATTTTGTAAAATGCCTCAAAATATCTAGGCATTTTATAATTTGACTTAAATTACAAGGGATTTTTTTACAAATTGCCTGAAATGGTCAAGGAAATATATTTGAAATAATATATAAATATAGCAAATTTTGATGCATATAAACGGTTGAACATTATTTTCATCCAAATAATAATGGCTAGTATTGGAAACGTTCACGATCAAGTCTAACAACAACTTCTTTTCTGATATTACAGGCAATCTATATGATGTATTGTTCTGTTTTGATGAAAAAAATTAATTATCATCAACCGTATTTTCTTATAAATTGTATAAGTTCAAAGAAAGAGTAGTTTTATTTAGCATAAATACGAAACTGTCTTCATCAGAAAACCTTTCAGCCTAACACTGTTACTGTTGAACATTATAAATCTTATATGATATATTATGATATATTATCTTGTCTTATTTTTTTAACGTCGCATTCAACACATATATAGGTCATATACACGACGGCCAGCTCTTTCCACTATAAGTTTTCTGGACACTTTTTCTATCACCAGTACTAGCTTACCCTACTACGAGGCCAACAACTCATGTACAGGGTATGACCTGCCGCGACCAGTTTCAAACCCGCAATCTTCAGATTCGAAGTCAGACATGCTAACCACTACACCACGGCCATGGCTATATGATACATTGATAACATAACTATTTCTTGGAATTAGTAGACACAATACACAGTTAAATTGCTACAAAATCGCAAAACGTTATGTCAAGTCTACAATTTTGAATCAGAAGGAGCTACAATGTGCTGTGAACGTAAAAATACAACATTTTGCATGTTAAAATTCTTATTTGATGATTTTTTCACTTTTGATAACTTGTTCATTGGCTGCTGAATGTGATTCAGATTACAGTAGACAACCTTTTGTGGTCAACAAAGGAAGAAATGACCCTATGGAGTATTCAAATACTATTTGGATAAGAAGGAATGAAATCCTCAAACCTCATGACCATAAACTACATTTAGGCAATGTGTAAAATATTGAGCTATTTTTCAGGCATTTCGTAAATTGCCTAGAATTTTAGTCATTTTACAAAATGCCTAAAATGGCCAGGCAATTTACAAAATGCCTAAAAATTTCAGGCATTTTACAAATAGCCTAAATTTACGAATTGCCTGTTACATATACATAGAACATGCTGTCAACTAGAACTTTAGCTATTTTACGTATATAGTAATTATAGAACGGAAAATATCAGAACATTTTTTGGCTGAACACATTGGTGAAAGTCGGCATACTGACAATTCGGCAGCACATCCATACATAGTGAAGGCTCATAATCTACATGAAAATTACACTATTTATGAACAGCAAAATGATTTTAAGAATCAATTGGTACAATTTCAGTCAAGGCCAAAATATTTCAAATGACAACATCAAAGTCATGCTATAACAAAGCAGATACGTTTTGTTAGTTGCGACCATCTTACAACACATGCTACAATCAGTGAGATTCTATCATATATTTTATCCGATTTCAATAAGATTGAAATACAGCTAGTATAGTGAGCCAGCTAGAGCCCTACACATCCCTCAAATAGAATTAAAATAAGTTTTGCAGACAAAATATTTTGTTCGTTTTGTTGGGTTTAACGCCGTAGCTACACATTTTATAGGTCATATAATAATTTCATGACCAAACTCCACGAAAGTATGCCCTGCCTGGGAATCGAACCCACGACCCCTCAATCAGTAGACTTGCGTGCTACCAACTGAGCTAGCCGGGCGGCTGCACAAAATATTTTGGGGTAGTACTTATTGTTATTGTTCACCCCATTCCCTCCTAATGGTCATTAATTGTACCAACAAAATTTTGTTTTGAAATCTATCCTTAAAAAAATACTGTCTTAAAGCTTTTTTCTGATAATGCATAACAAGGAAACCAACTAGCTTTAATAATAAGTAGATCAACACAAGATTTATGCAAGTTCAAACAACACAATGAAACCTCTTTGAACGAACATAACGAGAGACTACACAAAGTACCTATTTTCTCTCTTCAACTAACAAGATACATTTGTATCATGATGAATAATACACTGCCCTCCAAAAGTTCCTTCACACATTTACAATTTACATTGTACTCTGTGGAGTTTTAAAAAGTTGTAAAAGCAAATCAATGATAAATGAATTTTCATTTTGCTTTCGAAATTAATACACTTAAGTTTTAAATGAGAAATACAAAAAATAGCTCAAACTTAATATTGGTTTATTGTGGTACGTAGACCATAGTTTTGGAGGCTGATAAATAACTTTTGCTGCAACTCGGAAATGAAATGTACCCATAGAAATATTGTTTTCCATGGTATGAATTATGAACTAAATAGACAATGATATAATAATTCTGCAATCTTGAACTTGGCATTTGTACTGTGAAGAAACTTTTGGAGGGTAATGTCAATAAATGCTAACAAATAAAAAAAATAATATCCAAGTCGAATACTGTCTATTACATAATGATGAATTTGTATTCAAAAGGCTGGTAGTTGGCTTAATTACTCAGATTAAACATCATGAAACATGATAATTATATAATTCAAATGCATTGCAAATCCTCTTTCATGACTTCAACTGAGGTACTGCTAAACAGTGACCACCGAAATGATATGTTAAAATTTGTAGTATAAGCATTGTTTGTAATACAATCAAAATGTTACTTAAACTTTACAAGACAAGGTAATTTTTTGGAAGAGATGTTTATCTTTAAATTTTCATACCCTTTTCACAGCACTTTACTTTCGGTTACCCTAATGACCAAATAAGGAACTCAAATTTATGGTTTTTTTTGTGATGGTGAAAGTTTGTTTGTTACTGCAGAGGAAAACCCAAATACCCTATTTGAATTCCTGGGCCCCATTTCACTAACACTCTCATAACTTAAATTGATTTAAGTCTGTTTAAACTATTCTGAACTTAAAGGTACTCATTCACAGATTTCAACTTAAATATCAACTTTTCCTGAAACTATCAAAATTGTTTGGAAACACTTTTTGAAGCAGGAAATTAATGATTTAATAATGAAAATTTTAGTGTAAATGAACATACAACTACAAATGATGGTGTTTCAAGTTGTAAAAATCTACCCCGTATGTCAGGGTATAGACAATTTTAGTGCATTTTTGTGACTTTTATTGTATATTTCTTGTAATCTATAGGTCAAATTGTCTTAAAATATTAAGACTTAACTTTTAGACCCAATTACATACACTGAATGGTATTTTGAAAATATAGAAAAATCTCAACCAAATCTGTGAACTAGTACCTTTAACTGTGAGTATCTTATAAAACAATTAAAGTCGATTTCATGAAGCCTTTCTTAGTTAAGTATGAATTTTGAGATGATATAAGCGACCCAAACTTAAACCAACACATTTACCGTGTAGTTTAAACGTCCCACATACAATATTGGCTGTCTCTATAGCGTACGCGGTTAAGTTGTTGGGTTTGAAACCTCATGTTTTATTTGACTTACATTCAAATCTTGACAGTTACTTGATTTTTTAACTTTTTAAGTCAATTCTTTTTTATTTTCATCAATCAATTTTTCAACTTTTTTATGCATAATATTTATCTTACTTTTGGTACTTTTGATACAATCTCGGTAGAGTTTTAAGAATATTTTCCGAAATAACACCATTGTGCATACACAATGATTCTGTAAAAAATGATAAGTAAATATATGCAGGTGGACAGCAGGGTTTGGCTTAGGGGTGTCAAACGAAATCTTAAATGTATGTGATAACAGTTCCCTTTGCAAAAATATTTGGTTCACAATCTGACTAAATGTGGGAAAATGTAGCAGTTACTTTAGCGACACAATATCACTGCTTGAGTTGTAGTGTATGGGTGGGTCAGTCATTGTCTGTTTGGTAGGGTGTCGACAATTTCTATATTGAAGGGGTTTGAAAATCGCTTTTCTGTTTCACTGTATGCTTCCAATTGAATTTATCTAACTGTCTTTCAAAAGGTTCAACATTTACTGATTGCATGAACAGTGGGCATGTTGCCTAACGATATTCGCTACGTATCGCTATGAAAAAGCGCTTTCTTGTAGTGATTCATCTTACGAAACGGCTAGCTATTTACGTCACAAACCAAGATGGCGGCCTTTGCCGAGTAAAACTTTTGGGCTTATTGCAATTGCATGTTTTCCAGGCTATTTCAAACTAAATAAGGCTTTAACAAGTATAAAATCACTGCAAAAACATGTTTATAATATACAAATATCAATTAATTTCAATTCATCTATAGGCAGTCAAACATAAAAACCAAATTGTCGGCAAACAGGAAGTCACATTATTGCGGAGGCAGCCATTTTGATTTGTTAAAGTGCTTTCGGGTAGTGAAGAATTTTTTTGCCAGCTTTCGCTACGTAGCGAACTGAAGCCATATCTTGTAGCAAGCCGTTTCCTAGTATTTTGCTTCGTAGCGATACCTCATGCCATGCAAGAGGATGGTGGTAAGACACTTTGAATAGTAACTTTTTAGAGTAGTTGAGTTTCATAACTTACATCTGAAGATAGTAAACCATTTATATTACACTTTTTGTTAACAAAATCTACATGCTATGAGTTCTGAATAAAGACATTATGAATGTATTTAACATACTAAATACATCATGCCTCCCTTACAATAAATGCTATATATACATGTAAATATTTGAGCAAATAAGGTAACGAAATTCATTTTTTGTTGTTTACATATATTTATATTTAGGGAACAATGAATAAATTAACTAAATGCTTGATTGTAATTTGTTATATTACAATAAAAATGATAATAAAACGTTCCACTTTGACGAAATTTGTATCATATCAAATTTATGATTAATGGAAATATTATTTTCAATTGTTTTTATCTAACTCAGCTTAGAGCCTCACCCTCTATAACAGACTAGTCAATTGTGCCCTGTAAATAGTTTTAACCCTGTACATAAATACAAGCTCCATATGAAGCATTTTATATTTTAAAATTGGTAACAGGATGATTGTCTCATCCCCCATGTTAGGTCATAATTACAGTCTATGAAGACTCCTGACCTTACATGGAAGAAGATCCATTATCGGACATCAATTTATATTATGTTTCTGTTGGGATGACTGTCTCCTCTAAAACCTTAACAGAATGACAATATATGTACTGTTTGTTTATTCTGTTTTAATACATGTATGTCAGTTTTATCTTAATTGTTTATACAACATTTGTACATAATTATATAGAAATTAATGTCATCAACACTTAAAGTTGTGCAGGAATTGTCATACTTGGTATTTTAGATGAGGGACAGAATAAGTTCAACGAAATGAAATGGACCGTAGAAGATGAATATCTGAAACTCTGATATATTTTATTTTCTGATATACTTTTTATATCACAGTAGGTATCCCTTCATCGGAATTCACATCACCTATAGGGACTCTACAGCCAGTCAAACATAAATCTGCTGGGAGTTCAGTTACCGTGAACGTTACAGAATGTTCCGTAACGATACATTCGGAACTCCTCGGCCATTTGCTTCGAATAATTTTGGACATATTTAGACGCTATTTTGAAACTACCGGTGTTGAAGTAAACAAATATATGGCCGAGGAGTTCCGAATGTATCATTATGTAACGTTCTGCAACGTTCGCGGTAACTGAACACACCCCTGACAAACGTTAACCATTTGTTCTGTTTAATCTATCCGTTCACTGGATTAAATTATTACCCTCAACTTAGACTATTTAAAAATGGATTGAATTGTAAAATGTTTAAAATGTTTGTAAAATGTCTGCACACCTTTTCACAAAATTAACGCTCTTACGAAAAAATAGTTATCATACAAATTTTGATTATCTTAGGTAATTCTCTTTCAGACATAATAGATTTATACACTGTAGCCAGAAACTGTTTATTTTCTTAAACTTGTACCTGAAAACCAATTCCAGAGATTAAACCTTTTCAGGACCTAAACAATGTGTTGCTATGGCATTAACAAACCAGATCCATCTCTTTCAAGAGGTTTGTAGATGATTCACAAATGACACAAGTGTTAGGTCGAAATTCGTAATCAAATACTTTAATTGATAAATAATTATAAATGCGGGAAACAGATATCACCATATTAAAGACAACATTGATTTGGCAAATATTAATAAAAGTAAATGTAAAAGTCTTACCATGTTTTCTTCTCTGTAATCGTGCTGGTCCAAGCAAACTGGTCTCCCAATTCCTTCTTTCAAGTCATATAGAGAATGGATTATATTCATTCAAAATATTGTACACTGCTTGAAATGACATCATATTGGTGACATCCTGAAAACATCAAATTTATTAATAATAAATCTAATAGAATTATTCATCCTTCATTTGATTGCAAAATTTTTTTTCTTCTGTATTTAGAGTTTTGTTATTAGATATGTACACGATAATAACAATGACAAATGGGTCGGAACACAATTCCCATACTTAGTTATGATCAATCTCCGTAAACAGATATCATGTAGAGCCTTGTCGTACGGGATCTCTACTGTCTCTGTGGAAGGTCACGTCGAGATGAACTTTGTGTCGACCAATCAATGCGTAGCTTTCATCTAGACAAAAACACTATTATTCACATTTTGATTTCGTAATTTCTATTTTTAGACCAAGGTTTGCATGCTAATTTAACAGCGGTATTATTCACAGTATGCGATTGGGCGGCTCATTTCAAATTGCGTGACGTAGACGATGTAAACAAGTTACGTATCATAACAAATCGTCATGAATATTATGATGAGAAAAGGTAACCTGAACGCAACCCGCGTTTGGAAAAGGCCAGATCAAAATTAGCAAATATGGGAGCAGAAACTTTTAGATCGGGTTTACATCAGATTGAGTTATGGTCCTCCCAATGTTAATTCTTCAATAAGAAAACTGGTATTCATAGGCAGGGATGTCTACAGGTACGAGGTACCCTTACCAGTATCGGTATTGTTTCGAAAGTTTCCGCTAAATACCGTTTTGTTTTGGTACCAGTACTTAAATTGGTACTTTGAACAATATAGTGCAGATTCAGAATAAAAATACGAATGCTTTAATCTCCAAACTTTTGAGTATTTATCTTGTTGATAAGTGATTTATCCAAGTACTTGGATATTCGTGATCTCGACCACAAAATTGAGTACAAATATTCATCATGTCCGAAATTGTCATATCGCCATCTAGTTTTGGAAAAATTGAAAGAACATTTTCAGCCTAATTATCACTGTAAACGGGCCACACTACTAATGAAAACTTTGATTTATGCAGGGACAAATTATCTTGTGTCAAAATTTTGATTGATAAACATTTAAACAAAAATGTTATTACTGAAAATGTCCATAAAATGTCTGGTAAAAGAAATGTTTGGGGTACATGGATTCCCATGAAGTTCAATACAATTTAAGTTTCTGTAATGTTTCACTTATTTTTGTTATTACATGAATTCCTGTATGATTCTCCACTAAAAAGTGATTCGTGGTTTGACTTGAGATTCGCTACACATGAGTCGTAGTTGGAATCGGATCGCCACTTGCTCAAAGATCCACAGCCCTAATCTATACAATCTCCATAAACAGATATCCTGTAGAGCATTGTCGTACAGGATCTCTACTTTCTCAATGCAGGGTCACGTCGAGATGAACTTTGTGTCTACCAATCAATGCGTAGCTTTCATCTAGACGAAAACACTTTTAATCACATTTGATTTCGTAATTTCTATTGTTAGACCAAGTTTTGCTTGCTAATTTATCCAGAGTAATATTCACAGTCTGCGATTGGTCGGCTCATTTCAAATTGCGTGACGTAGACGATGTAAACAAGTTACGTATCATAACAATTTCGCCATGAATATTATGATGAGAAACGGTCGCCTGAACGTAACATCCTTTTGGAAAAGGCCAGATCTAAATTAGCGAGTATGTGAGCGGAAAATTTTAATCAGATTGTAATCTATATTGATAATTCTTACAATGACAGTTAATGTAATGTGGCAGGAAATTAGCATGCTTCTTATACCACAAAATTATAATATAGGCTAGTTGTCAACAATGTCTATGTCTGAATGGTCTCGCAAAAACATTACCCATGTACGTCACATGATTATATTAAATAAACTTCCCAAATAAAATATGAATTTCTGAAATATTGACTTTCAATAGTAAATTCTACTAATGTATCAGTTATATTGTTGTTATTTTGTCACAGCATGTGTGCACTGTAACTTCTACATTGCGTTTTCGATTTATAGACTGGCTCATATTCCTCAATAAGAAAATTCTTACCGACAAACGTCTATGTTTATTTGTTTAAAAAATACATAATTGGATACACTCCGATATATTTTGCTTGTAAACGAACACCATAACACTAAAATACAGTCTACTGGTCTACAGAAATACTAGTACTTATTTAATTGCAACACAATATTTTATTGAGATTATTTTGGTATGAAAATATTCAGTACAAATGTCACATGTGGGGTATTTTTTTTATATCTAGCTCTTACATATTCATAAGTATTTTTTTTACTTAACATTTGGCTATTAGAATAGCGCGATAATAAGATATATTTCAGAGCTTGCATTAAAATATTTTGGGTACAAAATACACCCAGTGAAAATGTGTTTTCACAGGCTGGTACCAGTAACACAATAAAAACACAATGAAACAGTCCATTGAGAAAACTGATATGCTAATATTCTTACAAAAAAAAACGATAAAAAGCTTACATCGATATACAAGTATTATTAGTCATTTTTTGCTATTTTTAAGTTAAGCGATTTGAAGCGCTAAACTTATTACCAGCATCTCGACAGCCGTTTCAGGTTCCGCCAACACAGGTCATATATAAAGTAGTTCAGTTGAACTCTATTTTACCACAACCACTAAGTTTTCCATCATAGTATGTACAAATTGTCTCTCTTTTACGAAATAATAGACCAAAATACATCTTATTGAACATAAAATCATCAAACATATGCTGTCCTAAAGTGTTTGTTTTTATTGGGCACGTTTCACATAGCTAGCGCTTATTTGCTACAAAAATCGCTTACAAAAAAGCGCTAGCTAGCGATAGCCTTGTGGAATGTGCCCATTGATTTATTTGCATTTAAACATTGCAATTTGTACTATTGTTACGTATTTGCATTAGTATTGTTTAAAATACCGTATTGTTTCCTTGGTACCCATATCGTTTCATCTCTAATGGTATCCATCCCTATTCATAGGGCTAAGGTATACTTCATAATTATACAGTACCCATCAAAAGTTTGGAGACAGTTTCAATCTGTAATCCTACTGAATAACTTTTATCAAAATATTGATAACTGTTTATTTTGAAATGCTTTTTAGTTTTGGTTTGTTTTTGGGTATCAACATATAATTGTAACTGAGACTACAACAAGTAAATCTGTGAGCTAATGCTCACTAGTGATACCCCCGCCAAAATAAAAAAATATGCGCCAAACAGGAAGTAGATGAGCGAGGAGCATGAAATCGCTTTACACCACATGGGACTATGATATGAAGCAATATGCAAAGTATTAGGCTGCTGCATGATATAGTTGCTGAGAAAACTGCGACGGAAATTTCGTAACGGACGGACGCACGGACGAACGGACGCATGGACAAGGGTAAAACAGTATACACCCCTCTTCTTCGAAGTGGGGGTATAAAAATAGCATAAAAGCTGTGTTATGCAAAATAATTACAATAAACATGGTTTTGGAGGCTTTAGAATATCAGATGCTAAATCTTATAGAAGTGCTGCATTCATGAAATTTGTTTTAATGCTATCACAAACTATACTTACATAATTATATTAAAAATAATGATTCTACAAAAAATATCATCAAAATTTAATAATTGCAGTAAATTTCTATTGTTCCCAAACTTTAGGCAGGTATTGTATTTCATACAGCTAAGGTATACAGACTATGTCTTGTAAATACTAGCGGTTAAGTTTGAAGCCATCACAAGTAAGTTGAAGTAAAATAAATGGTTCATTTTGATTTATTTATTGGTGTGATTACAAATTTCTGCAGAGTTTGGACATATGAAATATTTCCTAAGGCCATTCTCTCTCCTACCACTGACTCTAAATCATGTAGGGCAATTGTCAGTATCTGATGAAAGTATTAAAGCTTAGGCTTTCCAGGTAGGTATAGTCCAACAATATTAATCTGAGCTTGAACTACCTTATTATAATAATTACAGGCTTCACTTACATTAAATCGTGAGTTTCCAATATGTGTGTATAAGATTATACATATGTGAATAACAACCTATGTGAATATAAATAAATTTTGCAAACATGGCATGTTATTGTACTTTAAATTTTGAACTCATTCGTTTATGGGGAACACGTAAGTCCGCGATGTTGTGACACTACAATATTAGTTGTTCAGATATGTGTATTTTGCCGAAAGCTTCCGAAAAAGCGTGATTAACGTACAAAGACTAAAATAGGCTATAAACTGAGTTAAATATATTCTTGAATAAAGGTCAAGCTCAGGTAAATTCTGTCAGACTATAAGTTAATTGACCCTTGTAAAGTGACATATACAATGTGTTGCTACCCTGTTTAACCCAACCAAAAATGAGCAAAAGGAACAACAGCATATAGACAAGTTAAATAAAATAATATAATTTGATACACTTACCAGAAATTAGTTATAAACATTGAACTATTTGCACAAACATCCTATTAGGTGACTATCATGTTGCTTCTTTGCACAAACATCCTATTAGGTGACTATCATGTTGCTTCAAGTATTTAACTCATTGATGGTAGGCAACATCAGGATCATAGAAATGAATGATCTGAAAACAACAACAAATTTATTGGAAGATAAGTTAAGGATATTGATTTTTCCATTAGCATAAAGGGAAGATGTCTGCTTCTTGACCAAAGGTAAGTCAGAACTGATTATAAGAAAAAGAACACACTTTAGAGCTTGATATTTGAATCTGAGCAGTCAATAAAATTAGTGATTAGTTATTTTTTGTTCCATTATGGCCAATAAACAAGTTTTGTGCCTTAATACTATATATGTTCAGTGTTCATTTAATCCTTCAAAATGTCTGAAATTGGTACAGTACATCATAAAGTCTTTGATGGCATATATACAGTATCCACCAAAAGTTTGGAGACGTTTTCTACTTAAAAGGCTTACTGAATAGCTATTATCTAAAGTTTGATAACTTTTTTCTCAGAAAGGCTCTTTAGTTTTGCTTTATGTTTTGGTTTCCTTATGATAATAATTGAGACTTCAAAGGTAGCATAAAATCTAGGACTGTTGCGAGTAACCAAGTACTCAATATTCGCTATTCGGACTAGAAAATCCAGTACAAATGTTCGGCACTTTCGAAATCTCTGACATGATTTTCCATGTAATAAAAGCTTCTTTAGTTCTTCACTTATTTTTGTTAAATTCATATGTATATTTGTGTGTGTATATACATATGAATTTAACAAGAATCACTCGTTAATAAAAAAGCATACAGGAATTCATATATATAACACATATATATATATATATTATGTGTGTTGTATATATGAATTCCAGTTTGCTTTTTTAATAACAAGTGATTCTTGCTTTGATTGAAGAATCGCTACACATAGATCATGGTTTGGATTGGATCTCCACTTGTTCAATGATCCATAGCCCTAATAAAAGCTATGCTATAGAAAATAATTACAGAAAACATGGTTTTGGAGGCTTAAGGAGGTCAAATGCTGAATCTTAATAATGTGTTGCATTCATAGTTTGTTTTCATTTTATCACAAATAATATTTAATTATATTAAAAATAATGATTTTATAAAAATAATAATCCAAATTCAAGAATAGTAGCAAAATTATTTTTGCCTCCTAACTTTTGATGGGTACCGTGCGATAGTTTCAATGTACAAATAAGTAAAAAGAAATTCAATAAGAAGGTAGACAAACCAATGGCTTAGTGAAACATAGAACTAACTATGTTATCAAAACTTTTTAAGTGACCTAAAATGTAAAATAAACCAGAATGAGATATGTCTTTTTCAGATAGACCAATATTCCGATAAATCCCTTTCATCTTTACAATTTCAAATCTATCTAAACTATTTTTACTTTTGCATTAAGATTAATTCATAAAACAAAATGCATAGGAACATCATTGCATTAAGCCAAATTAAAAAAGATAGTACTTAGCTGTAACACTTACATCACTTGTTTACAACCAAAGAGTAAACGTTATCACATCATCATCATCATCATCATCATCATCATATCCTGAGTTTATTTGTCATCTGCTGCGGGTGTCCCAGATACTGAGGTAGGCAGCAGGCGGCTAGAACGTCTAACACCAGCTCTCCAGCCGTCCCTATTGTGTGGACTAATATTGCCCATACCACATACACTTAAATCCGTCTTGATGCAATCAGACCAAGATTTTCTAGGTCTTCCACGCCCACAGGCTCTTGTAACATCCATGTTCATAATGGTGTTGGTACAATTGTTACGAGAAGCATGACCAAATCACCTCAGGCGTTTGGTACGAAGAGCTATGGCTATCTCTTGAATTCCTAATTTGGTGTCAGTAAAATTCTGAAATACAAAGGAGACATAATCATACAAACATTAAAAAGCATTCAATTGTGAAAAAGTTCATTCTAATTCAGAACAGAGAAAGTATAAATGATCCAAAGCAGTGATTTCATATCTGATGTTCAAGGGAGCTAATACTGTAAGGTTACTGTATTGTACCATATATTTTACAGTGAGTTATCTCCCTGCAGCATTTCCTGAGAAGAACCAGTACTGGAATGGCATCAGGGACCACAATGGAAATAAGGGCTTGCCCTTTTTTGTGTTATCCCTGGTGTTGGTGTGCAATACATAGTTACTACATCATGATGTCTGTGATATTTGTGTTTGTATGTTTTTACGATGTGTACACTATGCCAAATAAATATTATTATTATCCTCAGTATGCAAAAGCCAAACTTCGCAAATCAATTTAAAATTAACTTAAAAAAAATGAATGCAAAAAAACTGCTTACTATTTTCTTGCCTTGTACAGAATCACAGTAGAAATTCTCGAGTATCGCTGATAATATATAATATCTAGATGTCAAACACTAGGTCACCATTAGAAGACACTTTTATAATCAATCTCACTTTATCTTCATCAAAAACTGGAAAAGGTGAATACTAATAGATGTATGCAGTCATAGAATTTAGCCAGTGGACATTGGACTGAGTCCAACGAAATCCCCCTTGGTCCAATGACTTTTACAATCAGAGTGGTTCCAATGGTACACCAACTCTGTGATGTCACCATTTACCTAATTCATATTTATTCATTGGAGTTAACGCCATGTCAACACAATGTCAACTAAGACTGTCTTGCATGTAAACCAGTACAGAAACCAACAATAGTAACATCTACCATTTATTTTGGATATACATATATTTACAGCAGATCAATGAACTCATCTTGGTTAAAATGTTTCAAATCTGAAAAAAATCTTTGTATTAATGATCAACAGTTTCTTTCAAATTCAATGATCTTTTGTCAGGACTAAACATTATTTTTTAAAGTAGGTTGCCCATTTGGACAACCAGCTATAATTATGTTTTACTTGCCCAAATCAAATACATTGTAAATGTATTTTCTAGCAGGTTTTCAGGGGTAATCAAACAATTTTATTTTTAAAACCTGTTTCACATAAAATCACCCCAAGAGGCAATCTCAGTAAACAGATATCCTATACACTGCCGTCATAGGTAAAACAATTGATTTTTGTGAGGGGAAAATTTGATATCAGGCTTTATTCAAATTGCACCAAGAGACTACTTTGGCTCATATAGATGATTTGGCATGTACACTGCCCTCCAAAAGTTCCTTCACACATTTACAATTACATTTACGCAATATTGTAAAAGCAGTTATTGTTTTTTTTTAATTTTGCAAAAATATTAAACCAGTATATTTTCTTATGGATCGTATCGATAAGAAAGGAGACAATATAACTACATTTGTATATACGTTACAGGTAGCTATTGTAAATTTACAACCATTCACATTTCCTTATTTATGATCATGGGTTGTTTAAGTGTTGAGTTGTCTCTAACTATGGGTTAAGTTGTTCAAACTCAGGGTTGAGACAACCACGGGTTGGGTTGTCCACGGGTTAAGTAGTACCGAACCCTTTTAACAAACAGACACAGGGATCATAATTCTTGAGCAAAAAAGGCAACCCTGTGAATACTGAAAATACAGGGACTTCCCATGGTTATGAATGTCATACAGTGAGTTGTATCGCGATATATCATGCTGGATTATGATATGTATACCATAGACTGATGTATCAATATTGAATCGATAAATATGGCCATACCATCTCATCCCTTATGTTTATGAAGCATGTCAACATTTTTGCCTCTATAGGGTCTTAATCAGAAAGAATTGTTATGGTATGGATGTGAAGTTAGCAAGAACAGCAGTAAGTATAACCTTACTCCTGTAATGCAAGCAGTAAGATGAAAACTACAGCAATATGATCAATCTTACTGTTACTGAGTTTTTGTCCTATAGACTGTAGACAGTTTTCCAAATCGACTTCTTTCCATGGAGATTGGTTTCTCCCATATAGTAATATCTTCAATCTGAAATAGATAAAATCAGAGAGGAGAAACTGGAAAGAACTGTTTCTTGTTAAGATAAAAACAAAATGATTGCATACCTACTGAATACAATTTTAGGGGGAGATAGAACCAGAAACACACATATTTTTGTGCCAGAAGTTCGTGACATGAATTTTGATGATATAACATACACAAGACAACAAAAATGCATTTACAATTGAGCACTTTGGCCTTGGAGTGCATTACATGGACAAGAATTTTACTTAATGACATTTTTACTGTACATAAACATTTTAATTTCTAGTAAAATTGTATACATACTATGCAAAAATTAATCTATCT
This sequence comes from Mactra quadrangularis, assembly GCA_025267735.1. Classification (NCBI taxonomy): domain Eukaryota; kingdom Metazoa; phylum Mollusca; class Bivalvia; order Venerida; family Mactridae; genus Mactra; species Mactra quadrangularis. The sequence goes on along the minus strand of CM046296.1, from coordinate 38,015,955 downwards.
TTTTTTTGCTAGATTTTAACGCCATGTCAACACAATTTTAGGTCATTTTGCAGCATCCAGCGCACCTAACCTAGCTTTCCTGGACTATTGTCTATAACCAGTACTCACCTACCCTTCCACAAGGCCGGAAACTTCTCCTTATTATCTAATCAATGGAGGAAAATCAACATTATTGTCAAATTTTCATAAAAGAGTATAACCTCCCCGGTGGGATTCAAAACCGCACCCCTCAGGCACGAGATTCCAAATCCCAGAGCACTACAAACTGCGCTATCGATCCGTGTTAATCTATCTATCTAAGATATTCTACTAATTGACTTAATGCAGTGGGTCAGTAAATACATCACATGTAGATTTTGTTTGTTATACTGGTATGTTTTTGTACAAGTAAAATGATTTTATTGTGCCTGCAATTATTATGAAGAGTATTTTTCTAAGTGTGTATACATGTGTTTTTGCTGTGTAAGTCAAGTAGGCTAGTATGCTTGTCATAACAGTTTTTCATGAGGTAGGGTAAGGTAGGGCATGACTTGGTACATGTAGTGCGTGTAAGCAAAAAAGCTAATTGGTATGGTTAAAGGAAAAAATGTTGTATTTGTTCATAATAAGTAATTTGTACACCAGTCACACATGTCAGTGAAGGGGGGACATATACTTCCATGTAAAGATATTTGTTTCCCTAAGATTAAGAACAAGTTTGTATTAATCACAATGAATGAAATCTGACATATATTCATTAGGCAAAGCAACAAAGGCATGTAATGGGCAAGGTAAAATGTGAATAATGTATAGTAAACCAGATGGCGTAAACCAGGAGTTTGGGTTAATTTTCAATACAATTATCAAGATAAAAAAGAGAATTCCAAAAAAACATAAACACTTTGTGGACAAATGAACTGATTTGTTGCTAGCTTTGTTGGTTGTGCCGTCTTCATGCTGAATTAGAACATTTGACAAGAGATCCATAGTGGCTCTTCATGGCTCACATCAGTTTAAACAATAGATTAGGTTACTGATGTTATAACAAAAACTGCTGACCTTGCATTTTGAAGGGAATAGGTATTGAAGAAAGTGGACAAATTTTAAACCCTAAAAGTAATCGCCCATAAAAACCTTTGAATTTTATATTGACATATTTTTCAAAATAAAATTGAATCAAAATAAACCTATAAAATATAAATCCAATGATACATAAATTGATTCTATCTTAATAAATAAATATAGAATGCATTGAAATAATATTCCAGGAAATATTATCAATCAATTCAAAAATACAAGACTATAAGTAGTAGTGAATGTGCTGTTTGCCAAGTCTTAATGAATAACACATTGATTTTAAACTATTGACAAATTCTAATGAAAAAAACCTACAAATTATGAGTTTTTAAAACATAAAAAATAATAACTACATTTAAATAAAACTAAAAATAAAAAAGAAATATACTTGTAAAGGCTAAATATATAACTTGCTTTTTCCAACAATAAAAATAAGTAAAATTCATGTGCGATTAAAACAAAGATTAAACATTAAAGAACTTTAAAGAATGCCCAAAACAAAAACAAAATGACTATGTAAGTGCTTGACAGGACATGTCAACCTACTGTACAGTATCTAAATGTACTGTTCAGTAACGAGTACTGTCTTAGTCATTGACTGGCTGTGACCAGAACAATGACAGGTGTTTTCCTCGCCGCAATGTGTCAACTTGTCCGTGCAATGTCGTTCACTCACAAATCTGTCCATTACAGAAAACATTAGTTTATTAAATTACAATATCATCATTTATCATAAAACAGTAAATACACTGAAATATAGTATAAAAAATAACTTTACTGTACAAAAAATAACCTACATCATTTGAAAGAATTAACTCGCCAGAAAAAAATCTTAGATTGAAAAATAACCTACTAGCAAAAATAAAGTAAAAAAAAGACAAATTTCCAAATTCAAAGTAAAAAAAAGGAGAAAAAACATGCTAACACATCATGAACTCTGTTTATATCAATTGGAGAGGTAAGACTCCGTAACCAAGTCATATCAACCATCTCCATTTGACCAGTGTCTAGTGTCTGTCGCATGATAAACCTTAAATTGTAAAAAAACCTACATCAACTAGAAAAAAATAACCTTCAGCAAAAATTTAAGATTAAAAAAATAATCTACTAGCAAAAATAATGATGAAAAAAGAAAAGAAAATTACCAAAAAAAAAAACCTACAGCAAAAATTTAAGATTAAAAAAATAACCTACTAGCAAAATTAATGATGAAAAAAGATGAGAAAAAAACCAAAGGAAAAGTAAAAATAGAAAAAAGACATGCAAACACATCACCGACTCCATTAACATCAATTGGAGAGGTAAGACTCCGTGACCAAGTCATATCGACCAATCTCCATTTGACCAGTGCCTAGTGACTATCGCATGTTAAACATTAAATTGTAAAAAATAACCTACATCAACTGTAAAAAAAACCTACAGCAAAAATTTAAGATTGAAAAAATAACATACTAGCAGAACTAATGATGGAAAAATAAAGTACAAGCAAATTAATAGATAAAATGAAAAGAAAAATACAAAATTAAGTAAAAATAGAAAAAAAAACATGCAAATACATCACAGACTCTGTTAACATCAATTGGAGAGGTAAGACTCCGTGACCAAGTCATATCGACCAATCTCCATTTGACCAGTGCCTAGTGACTATCGCATGTAAAACCTTAAATGGTAAAAAAAAACCTACATCAACTGTAAAAAACCTACAGCAAAAATATAAGATTGAAGAAATAACTTACTAGCAAAATTATTATTGAAAAAATAACTGAAAAAATAACCTAATAGCAAAATTATTGATGGAAAAATAACCTACTAACAAAATTATTGATGAAAAATAACCTACAAGCAAAATAATTGATAAAAAAGAAAAGAAAAATACAAAATTAAGTAAACACAGAAAAAAAACATGCAAATACATCACAGACTCTGTTAACATCAATTGGAGAGGTAAGACTCCGTGACCAAGTCATATCGACCAATCTCCATTTGACCAGTGCCTAGTGACTATCGCATGTAAAACCTTAAATTGTAAAAAATAACCTACATCAACTGTAAAAAAAACCTACAGCAAAAATTAAAGATTGAAAAAATAACATACTAGCAGAACTAATGATGGAAAAATAACCTACAAGCAAATTAATAGATAAAATGAAAAGAAAAATACAAAATTAAGTAAAAATAGAAAAAAAAAACATGCAAATACATCACAGACTCTGTTAACATCAATTGGAGAGGTAAGACTCCGTGACCAAGTCATATCGACCAATCTCCATTTGACCAGTGCCTAGTGACTATCGCATGTAAAACCTTAAATTGTAAAAAAAAAACCTACATCAACTGTAAAAAACCTACAGCAAAAATATAAGATTGAAGGAATAACCTACTAGCAAAATTATTATTGAAAAAATAACTGAAAAAATAACCTAATAGCAAAAGTATTGATGGAAAAATAACCTACTAACAAAATTATTGATGAAAAATAACCTACAAGCAAAATAATTGATAAAAAAGAAAGGAAAAATACAAAATTAAGTAAACACAGAAAAAAAACATGCAAATACATCACCGACTCCGTTAACATCAATTGGAGAGGTAAGACTCCGTGACCAAGTCATATCGACCAATCTCCATTTGACCAGTGCCTAGTGACTATCGCATGTTAAACATTAAATTGTAAAAAATAACCTACATCAACTGTAAAAAAAACCTACAGCAAAAATTAAAGATTGAAAAAATAACATACTAGCAAAATTAATGATGGAAAAATAACCTACAAGCAAATTAATAGATAAAATGAAAAGAAAAATACAAAATTAAGTAAAATAGAAAAAAAAAACATGCAAATACATCACAGACTCTGTTAACATCAATTGGAGAGGTAAGACTCCGTGACCAAGTCATATCGACCAATCTCCATTTGACCAGTGCCTAGTGACTATCGCATGTTAAACATTAAATTGTAAAAAATAACCTACATCAACTGTAAAAAAAACCTACAGCAAAAATTTAAGATTGAAAAAATAACATACTAGCAGAACTAATGATGGAAAAATAAAGTACAAGCAAATTAATAGATAAAATGAAAAGAAAAATACAAAATTAAGTAAAAATAGAAAAAAAAACATGCAAATACATCACAGACTCTGTTAACATCAATTGGAGAGGTAAGACTCCGTGACCAAGTCATATCGACCAATCTCCATTTGACCAGTGCCTAGTGACTATCGCATGTAAAACCTTAAATGGTAAAAAAAAACCTACATCAACTGTAAAAAACCTACAGCAAAAATATAAGATTGAAGAAATAACTTACTAGCAAAATTATTATTGAAAAAATAACTGAAAAAATAACCTAATAGCAAAATTATTGATGGAAAAATAACCTACTAACAAAATTATTGATGAAAAATAACCTACAAGCAAAATAATTGATAAAAAAGAAAAGAAAAATACAAAATTAAGTAAACACAGAAAAAAAACATGCAAATACATCACAGACTCTGTTAACATCAATTGGAGAGGTAAGACTCCGTGACCAAGTCATATCGACCAATCTCCATTTGACCAGTGCCTAGTGACTATCGCATGTAAAACCTTAAATTGTAAAAAAAAAACCTACATCAACTGTAAAAAACCTACAGCAAAAATATAAGATTGAAGGAATAACCTACTAGCAAAATTATTATTGAAAAAATAACTGAAAAAATAACCTAATAGCAAAAGTATTGATGGAAAAATAACCTACTAACAAAATTATTGATGAAAAATAACCTACAAGCAAAATAATTGATAAAAAAGAAAGGAAAAATACAAAATTAAGTAAACACAGAAAAAAAACATGCAAATACATCACCGACTCCGTTAACATCAATTGGAGAGGTAAGACTCCGTGACCAAGTCATATCGACCAATCTCCATTTGACCAGTGCCTAGTGACTATCGCATGTTAAACATTAAATTGTAAAAAATAACCTACATCAACTGTAAAAAAAACCTACAGCAAAAATTAAAGATTGAAAAAATAACATACTAGCAAAATTAATGATGGAAAAATAACCTACAAGCAAATTAATAGATAAAATGAAAAGAAAAATACAAAATTAAGTAAAATAGAAAAAAAAAACATGCAAATACATCACAGACTCTGTTAACATCAATTGGAGAGGTAAGACTCCGTGACCAAGTCATATCGACCAATCTCCATTTGACCAGTGCCTAGTGACTATCGCATGTTAAACATTAAATTGTAAAAAATAACCCACATCAACTGTAAAAAAAACCTACAGCAAAAATTTAAGATTGAAAAAATGACATACTAGCAAAACTAATGATGGAAAAATAACCTACAAGCAAATTAATAGATAAAATGAAAAGAAAAATACAAAATTAAGTAAAAATAGAAAAAAAACATGCAAATACATCACAGACTCTGTTAACATCAATTGGAGAGGTAAGACTCCGTGACCAAGTCATATCGACCAATCTCCATTTGACCAGTGCCTAGTGACTATCGCATGTAAAACCTTAAATTGTAAAAAGAAAAACCTACATCAACTGTAAAAAACCTACAGCAAAAATATAAGATTGAAGAAATAACCTACTAGCAAAATTATTATTGAAAAAATAACTGAAAAAATAACCTAATAGCAAAATTATTGATGGAAAAATAACCTACTAACAAAATTATTGATGAAAAATAACCTACAAGCAAAATAATTGATAAAAAAGAAAAGAAAAATACAAAATTAAGTAAACACAGAAAAAAAACATGCAAATACATCACAGACTCTGTTAACATCAATTGGAGAGGTAAGACTCCGTGACCAAGTCATATCTACCAATCTCCATTTGACCAGTGCCTAGTGACTATCGCATGTAAAACCTTCAATTGTAAAAAATAACCTACATCAACTGTAAAAAAACCTACAGCAAAAATTAAAGATTGAAAAAATAACATACTAGCAAAACTAATGATGGAAAAATAACCTACAAGCAAATTAATAGATAAAATGAAAAGAAAAATACAAAATTAAGTAAAAATAGAAAAAAAAACATGCAAATACATCACAGACTCTGTTAACATCAATTGGAGAGGTAAGACTCCGTGACCAAGTCATATCGACCAATCTCCATTTGACCAGTGCCTAGTGACTATCGCATGTAAAACCTTAAATTGTAAAAAAATAACCTACATCAACTGTAAAAAACCTACAGCAAAAATTTAAGATTGAAGAAATAAACTACTAGCAAAATTATTATTGAAAAAATAACTGAAAAAATAACCTAATAGCAAAATTATTGATGGAAAAATAACCTACTAACAAAATTATTGATGAAAAATAACCTACAAGCAAAATAATTGATAAAAAAGAAAAGAAAAAATACAAAATTAAGTAAACACAGAAAAAAAACATGCAAATACATCACAGACTCTGTTAACATCAATTGGAGAGGTAAGACTCCGTGACCAAGTCATATCGACCAATCTCCATTTGACCAGTGCCTAGTGACTATCGCATGTTAAACATTAAATTGTAAAAAATAACCTACATCAACTGTAAAAAAAAACCTACAGCAAAAATTTAAGATTGAAAAAATAACATACTAGCAAAACTTATGATGGAAAAATAACCTACAAGCAAATTAATAGATAAAATGAAAAGAAAAATACAAAATTAAGTAAAAATAGAAAAAAAAAACATGCAAATACATCACAGACTCTGTTAACATCAATTGGAGAGGTAAGACTCCGTGACCAAGTCATATCGACCAATCTCCATTTGACCAGTGCCTAGTGACTATCGCATGTAAAACCTTAAATTGTAAAAAGAAAAACCTACATCAACTGTAAAAAACCTACAGCAAAAATTTAAGATTGAAGAAATAACCTACTAGCAAAATTATTATTGAAAAAATAACTGAAAAAATAACCTAATAGCAAAATTATTGATGGAAAAATATCCTACTAACAAAATTATTGATGAAAAATAACCTACAAGCAAAATAATTGATAAAAAAGAAAAGAAAAATACAAAATTAAGTAAACACAGAAAAAAAACATGAAAATACATCACAGACTCTGTTAACATCAATTGGAGAGGTAAGACTCCGTGACCAAGTCATATCGACCAATCTCCATTTGACCAGTGCCTAGTGACTATCGCATGTAAAACCTTAAATTGTAAAAAATAACCTACATTAACTGTAAAAAACCTACAGCAAAAATTTAAGATTGAAAAATAACCTACTAGCAGAACTAATGATGGAAAAATAACCTACAAGCAAATTAATAGATAAAATGAAAAGAAAAATACAAAATTAAGTAAAAATAGAAAAAAAAACATGCAAATACATCACAGACTCTGTTAACATCAATTGGAGAGGTAAGACTCCGTGACCAAGTCATATCGACCAATCTCCATTTGACCAGTGCCTAGTATCTATCGCATGTAAAACCTTTAATTGTAAAAAAAACCTACATCAACTAGAAAAAAATACCATACAGCAAAAATTTAAGATTAAAAAAATAATCTACAAGCAAAATTAATGATGAAAAAAGAAAAGAAAATTAACAAAAAAAGTAACCTACAGCAAAAATTTAGGATTAAAAAAATTATCTTCTAGCAAATTTAATGATGAAAAAAGAAAAGAAAATTAACAAACAAAATAACCTACAGCAAAAATTTAAGATTAAAAAAATAATCTACTAGCAAAATTAATGATGAAAAAAAAAATGATATTAACAAAGGAAAAGTAAAAATAGAAAAAAAGACATGCAAACACATCACTGACTCTGTTAACATCAATTGGAGAGGTAAGACTCAGTGAGTCATATCGACCAATCTCCATTTGACCAGTGCCTAGTATCTATCGCATGTAAAACCTTAAATTGTCAAAAAAACCTACATCAACTGCAAAAAATAACCTACAAGCAAAATTCTAAGATTGGTAAAAAAAACCTACTAGCAAAAACATGTAAAAAAAAAGAAAACAAAAATGACAAAATCAAAGTAAAAAAAAAACTCACAGAAAAAAACTATGCTAACACATCATGAACTCTGTTTATATCAATTGCAGAGGTAAGACTCCGTGACCAAGTCATATCGACCATCTCCATTTGACCAGTGTCTAGTGTCTGTGGCATGATAAACCTTCAAATAAATTGGTAAAAAAAAACTACTAGCAAAACAAGAGCACTGCTAGGCGGAGCATTATATGCCAGAAAGTGTTGTTTTTTAAGTTTGAATATTGTGCACCAAATGGAACTTAAGAAATGCTCCGGAAACTGTTTTCAGTTTTAAAGTAATAGTGACCTTGACCTTTGACCTTGTGACCCCAAAATCAATAGGGGTCTTTTACCCGATATGGACAATCCTTCCATGAAGTTTGAATACTGTGGGCCAAATGAAACTTTAGTTATGCTCTGGAAACTGTTTTCAGTTTTAAGGTAATAGTGACCTTGACCTTTGACATTGTGACCCCAAAATCAATAGGGTTCTTCTACCTGATATGGACAATCATCATATGAGGTTTAAATATTGTGGGCCAAATGAAACTTTAGTTATGCTTTGGAAACTGTTTTCAGTTTTAAGGTAATAGTGACCTTGACCTTTGACCTTGTGACCCCAAAATCAATAGGGGTTTTCTACCTAATATGGACAATCATCATATGAGGTTTAAATATTGTGGGTCAAATGAAACTTAAGTTATGCTCCGGAAACTGTTTTCAGTTTTAAGGTAATAGTGACCTTGACCTTTGACCTTGTGACCCCAAAATCAATAGGGGTCTTCTACCTAATATGGACAATCATCATATGAAAATTAAATATTGTGGGTCAAATGAAACTTAAGTTATGCTCCGGAAACTGTTTTCAGTTTAAAGGTAATAGTGACCTTGACCTTTGACCTTGTGACCCAAAAATCAATAGGGGTCTTCTAACCAATATGGACAATCATCATATGAGGTTTAAATATTGTGGGCCAAATGGAACTTAAGTTATGCTCTGGAAACTGTTTTCAGTTTTAAGACCTTTGACCTTGTGACCCTAAAATCAATAGGGGTCTTCAACCCGATATTGGCAATCATGGTATGAAGTTTGAATCTTGTGGGCCAAATGGAACTTAAGTTAAGCTCCGGAAACCTTATTGCTAACAGAGGGACGAACAAACAGACGCCAGGGGGTATAACATAATATGCCCAAAATTCTTTCTGGCATATTAAAAATGTAAAAAAAGAAAACAAAAATGACAAAATCAAAGTAAAACAAAAAAAACAGAAAAAACTTTGCTAACACATCATGAACTCTGTTTATATCAAATGGAGAGGTAAGACTCCGTGACCAAGTCATATCGACCATCTCCATTTGACCAGTGTCTAGTGTCTGTGGCATGATAAAGCTTAAATTGTAAAAAAACTACATCAAATGCAAAAAATAACCAACAAGCAAAATTCTAAGATTGGTAAAATAAACCTACTAGCAAAAAAATGTAAAAAAAGGAAACAAAAATGACAAAATCAAAGTAAAAAATGGAAAAAAAAAATGCAAACACATCATGAACTCCACATAGTATCTAATGTTTATGGCATGATAAACCTTAAATTGTAAAAATAACCTACATCAACAGCAAAAAATTACCTACTAGCAAATGTTATTAAAAATATTACAAAAATAGAATGGTAAAATATATATGTAAAATTCAAAAATTGTGCAGGCACATCACCTACTCCTTATCAATACTGAAAAATAAAGCGACCACACCATTATTATTATCTCTGTTTGAACATTTTCGATTGTCAATAACAACTTTGAAATGGAATATAAACAATAATTAAAAATAGTAATAAATTAGATGTTGTAAAAACGTTTTGGGCTGAGAATGCAAAATGATAAAAACAGTTATGCTGTGTTTGCTTTTTTAATGCTTACAGAGTTATCATGTGTCATACAGCAACAAAGAAAGAACTGATCAAAACAGTTATTCTATGATTGCTTTATAAAATGCTTATGGAATTATTATGTGTCATACGGTGACAAAGAAAGAAATGATCAAAACAGTGATGCTATGTTTGCTGCATAAAATATTTTCAGAATTATTATGTGTCATACAGCGACAAAGAAAGAAATGATAAAAAAAGGTATGCTATGTTTGCTTTATAAAATGCTTATGGATCTATTATGTGTCATACAGCGACAAAGAAAGAAATGATCAAAACAGCCATGCTATGTTTGCTGCATAAAATATTTTCAGAATTATTATGTGTCATACAGCAACAAAGAAAGTATAACGCTCAAAACAGTAATGCTATGTTTACTCTATTAAAATGCTTACGGAGTTGTCATGTGTCATTCAGGCACAAAGAGAGTTTTTTTGTGTCCTACAGCGACAAAGAAAGAAAATATAAAAATAGTTATGCTATGTTTGCTGTATAAAATGCTTACAGAGTTTTTATGTGTCTTACAGCGACAAAGAAAGAAATGATCAAAACAGTTATGCTTTGTTTGCTTTATAAAATGCTTATGGAGTTATTATGTGTCATACAGCGACAAAGAAAGAAATGATCAAAACAGTCATGCTTTGTTTGCTTTATAAAATGCTTATGGAGTTATTATGTGTCATACAGCGACAAAGAAAGAAATGATAAAAAAAGGTATGCTATGTTTGCTTTATAAAATGCTTATGGAGTTATTATGTGTCATACAGCGACAAAGAAAGAAATGATCAAAACAGTTATGCTTTGTTTGCTGTATAAAATATTTTCAGAATTATTATGTGTCATACAGCAACAAAGAAAGTACAACCATCAAAATAGTGATGCTATGTTTACTTAATTAAAATGCCTACAGAGTTTTTATGTGTCATACAGAGACAAAAAAAGAAATGATCAAAACAGTTATACTACGTTTGCTGTATAGAATGCTTACAGAGTTTTTATGTGTCATAAAGCGACAGGAAGAATAAAGCCAGGAAGAATAAAGTATACTTTCTAATTCTGTTCAACACATGGTATGTTATTATTGTATGGATCTGACACTAATTGGCAGAGATATCCAACAAATTGAAAACTTTAACACAAAAAAGCAAAGGTAAAATCCATAATTGAGCCAGGTAGAGTTGTGGTTACTTTCTAATTCAGTTTATCACATAACTTATGGAATCATTGTTTGCAATTTCTTCAGAATCTGACGATAAATGGCAGAGATATGCAACAAATTGAAATCTTTAACGCAAAAATTACAAGGGAAATAATCCATAATTAAGCCAGGAAGAGTTGTAGTTACTTTCTAATTCTTTACATCACAGGGTATGTTATCATTGTATGAAGTTTTGTAGAGATCTGACTATAAATGGCAGAAATATATGAAACAATAAAAACTTCAACGCAATTGTTAACACCAAAATTACAAAGGTAAATAATCCATAATAAAGGCAGGTGGAGTTTTGGTTACTTTTTTATTCTGTTCCTCACATGGTATGTTATTATTGTATGAAGTTTCATTAGGATCTGACTATAAATGCCAAAAATATATGGAAAAGAAAAACTTTAACACAATTGTTAACAACACCCTAACCCTAACCCTGCCCATGTTTCACTTAACTATTAGCCAAATATTCTCGTTGAAAAATCCTGCTTAAAAAGATAAAAATAACTGCACTTATCTTTTTTTTCAAATGACCATTCATCTACTGTTCACTACCATCTAAAACAATATTCCACACAGTTGTATTATCTGAAATAGTAAATCGAAGAACTGATAGTGCAGTGTTAATGAAATTTTAAAAAGCTGATCATGACGCTACTCTCAAGAAAAATAGTAAAACAAGAGCAGTCAAATGACAGCTTTCTTGACTTTTCTAATGTTTTACTCATGGCAAGGCTTATCTTTCAACAAAAGTGCTATCAAGACAAGATTTAGCTTTCCTTAGGAAATTAAAAATCAGTCAAACAATAGTTACAAAGTCATAAATTTTGTAAAATATGAAAAGGGCACAACTCCAAAACATACATCTCAAGTACTGTTCATTCATAGTTGTTTAGATGTAGTATCAATGAATAAGCATACCATTTAAATTTCTTTGTAAGTAAAGATATTTTCAATTGGAACAAATTTTAATATTAAATATTTCAGTTTAATGGGCATAACTCCCATAATAATTAGTCAAGAGCTATGTCCTTTATAGTTGTGATGACATAGTACTGGTCAATAAGCATAACAACTTTCACTTAATTACCTTGATGAAAATTGAAAAAAAATCACTTTGAAGTACTTTAACCTTACTTTAGTTAAAAGGGAGCATAACTCTGAGAATAATTCATCCAGAATTATATCCCTTGGCAGAAGTGAAGATGTGGTACTGTCAAATAAGCCTTTCAACTTACAATCAAATATCTTGATTATTAAAAAAAACCAATTCAGTTTGAACAAACTTTAACATTCACTGTAAAAGTATAAAGGAGCATAACTTCATAAAATCAAATTGATCCAGAGTAATGTCCCTTTATAGTTAGATGGATGTTGAGCTGAAGACTAAGCTTGCAAATACATGTACGTTTGTAACAAGTGAAAATATCACAATTTAAACAATGTTTAACACCGGTTAATAGTGCAGTTGGTAGCGCATCAGGATTTGGATCATGTGTCCCTAAGGGGGTACGGGTTCGAATTCCACCCGGGGTGGTTATACCCTTCCATTAAAATTAGACTATAATGTCAATTTTCCTCCATTGATAATTCTGTAGACTTGAGTGCTACCAACTGAGGTGGCTTACACAATTTTGTACAAAAACTTAGTAAGTATGTTCTTTTAATTCAGAACAGCCTATTTTCCCTTCCATTGGATTTTTGATAAATAATTCCAATTATTTTACATAACACACTGTGGCAAGTTTTTTATTTATCTGTTAAAAATTCTCACAAGAGCTGTCAGAGGAGACAGCATGTAAGTAATTGTCACATGAGATGTAGTTGATGATATTAGGAACATACATATTTTAAAATTTGAAAATATAACCTTAACAAATCAAAAATAAAAAAAAGTTCATGGAGACAATTTTGAAAACAAAATGTATTTGGAGTTATAAACCTTGTCACATGAGATGTGATTGATAATAAGGAACATATATTTAAAGTTTGATGTCAATACCTAATGAAATAAAAACAGTTGCAGTAAAAAATTTTTTTTTAAAGAAAACTCAATGTTCAAAGGGGGATATTTCTGAAATAAATTGAATAAGGAGTTATGAACCTTGTCACATGAGATGATGTTGATAATAAGAAATGGATATATTTAAAGTTTGAAGTCAATATCAAAAGAAATAAAATAGTTTAACTTTAAGGCCGCAACCAGTTGATCATGTGTTCTACGGATTTTCTAGAAAAAAAAATGGGGCAAGCAAGCGAAGAAATATTTTTTAACAAGAGCTGTCAGAGGAGACAGCATGCTCGACTTAGTAAGTGTTTGTCACAGGAGATGTGGTTGATGATAAGGCACATACATATTTTAAAATTTGAAAATATAACCTTAACAAATTCAAAGAAAAAAAAAAGAAATAAATAGAAAACTATAAGTTCAAGGGGGATAACTCTGAAAAAATGTATAAGGAGTTATGAATCTTGTCACATGAGATGTGGTTGATAATAAGGAACATATATCTAAAGTTTGAAGTCAATACCTGAAGAAATAAAACAGTTGCAGTAAAACAAACATTTTTTAAAGAAAACTCTAATTTCAAGGGGAGATAATTCTGAAAAAAATATATTTGGAGTTATGAACCTTGTCACATGAGATGTGGTTGATAATAAGGAACATATATTTAAAGTCAATACCTAAAGAAATAAAACAGTTGCAGTAAAAACAAATATTTATTCAAGAAAACTATAAGTTCAAGGGGGATAACTTTGAAAATAATGTATACAGAGTTATGAACCTTGTCACATGAGATGTGGTTGATAATAAGGAACATATATTTAAAGTTTGAAATCAATACCTAAAGAAATAAAACAGTTGCAGTAAAAACAAACATTTTTTAAAGAAAACTCTAAGTTCAAGGGGAGATAATTCTGAAAAAAATGCATTCGGAGTTATGGACCATGTCACATGAGATGTGGTTGATAGAAAGGAACATATATTTAAAGTTTGAAGTTAATATCATAAGAAATAACAAAGATACAGAAGAAAGTATTTTACAGCACAAAAACTTTAATCTGTGCACAAAAACTTCAATCAGTTCAAGGGGAGATAATTCTTGAAAAAATGTGTTTGGAGTTATGGACCTTGTCACATGAGATGTGGTTGATAGTAAGGAACATATATTTAAAGTTTGAAGTTAATATCTTAAGAAATAACAAAGATATAGAAGAAAGTATTTTACTGCACAAAAACTTTAATCAGAAGTGTGGACGCGGACGCCGACGCCGACGCCGGGGCGAGTAGGAGAGCTCTACATTACTTCGTAAAGTCGAGCTAAAAAGTCTTTATTCACTTGGTTTATATAGCGGTTTGACCAAACTTTTATGAGCGAGCTAGGAAATAAAATATTTTTTTGTAAAAACCGTCCAAATTAAGGTGCAAAGCGAATCCATAGAACATATGATCAATATGTTGTGGCCCTATAGTAAACAATATTTTACTGCACAAAACTTAAATCAGAAATATGGACGCAGACACCGACACTAGGGGAGTAGGAGAGCTCTCCATTTACTTTGTAAAGTCAAACGAAAAATCATAATCCCAGAAGGAAAAGTTGAAATGAGATTGAGAGCAAAATCTTAGCAAAATCAGTGCAGTAGTTTTATAATAATTTGTGGTTTATATGGGTCCCAATCTCTGTAAACAGAGATCCTGTTCTACTCGCGTTGTTTTACTGGATCTCTACTTAGTCAATGCAAGGTCACGTCGAGATGACCTTTGTATCGACCAATCAATGGGTCCCAATCTCTGTAAACAGAGATCCTGTTCTACTCGCGTTGTTTTACTGGATCTCTACTTAGTCAATGCAAGGTCACGTCGAGATGAACTTTGTGTCGACCAATCAATGCGTAGCTTTCATCTAGACGAAAACACTATTAATCACGTTTTGATTTCGTAATTTCTATTTTTAGACCAAGGTTTGCATGCAAATTTAACAGCAATATTATTCACAGTCTGGGATTGGACGGCTTATTTCAAATTGCATTATGTAGACGATGTAAACAAGTTACGTATCATAACAATTTTGTCATTAATATTATGATGAGAAAAGGTCACATGAACGTGACCTTGGTTTTGAAAAGGCCAGATCTATATTAGCGAGTATGCGAGCGGTGAAATTTTAGATTGGGTTTTAATCAGATTGTAAGGGTCCAGGTTCCACACCAACTACTTATACCATTCAAATTTCTTGATAAGAATATAAAAAATATTTTAATCAGGGCTATAATTTAACAAAAAATTGGACTTGCATATTGGAAATGAAAAAAGCACAGTCATTCTTTTCTCTGTATAACAGTGGTAATAGTTTAACATTTACTTTAATAGGGGCATAACTCCAAATTAATATATCTTAGAGCTAAATCCTTTTAGATTCATGTAGTTTTAGTAAAAACAAGTCTACAAAATGTAATATCTTGGTTAAGTATTGAAGACATTCTACACAAGAAAAACTTTAACCTTATATTTTTGTTTTTGTTTATAAAAGGGCAATATTTAGGGGGCATGGGTTAGATTCCAAGACAGGGCATACTTTTGTGGAGCTTGGTCATGAAATTATTTCTTCTGCCATTCTCCCTTCTACCAATGGTTCTCAATCATGTAGGGCAGTTGTCAGTCAGACAGTCACTGGTAAAGTATGCGCCACAGTGATTCCCTTTCACACACTACTGCGCGCATCAACCATTAAATAGGCCATGCAAATACCATTAATATTTTAACACAGTTTTCATGATGTTTTCATGCTATGCCATTAAAAAAAACCTCTTAACCTTTAACCTGTTAATGGTCATTTTTTTAATGGCATTCATTAAAAATCCATTACTTCAGCCCTTTAAAATCGTGTTAAAACAAGCTGTTAAAAATATCATTTTAAGGACCATGAAATGTACCATGAAAAAAATGCTACATATTAAGTGCCATGAAATTAAGCCATTAAACATACCATTAAAAAAGTAATGGCTAAAAAAAACCATGAATATTTATTAATGGGTACATAATTAATGGGCCATAAAAATGGCATGAAACAATGGCATGAAAATCCCATTAACAGGTTAAAGGATAAGAGCCATTACTTTTTTTAATGGTATTCTTATGCCATTAAATGGGTTTTACTAGTTTTTCATGGTGCCATTAAAATATAATGAACAGGATTAAGTGGTTTTTAATGACTTCCTATTGATGCCCATTAAATTCTTACAATAAAAATTTAGAAAAAAGATCTGGGACAGAACTCCAGGCTGTGTGTCATGCATGTATCCTCAAGGATCTTGCATGGCAACCACTACTGGAGATAAGAAGAGACCTCCTTTACAAGATCTAGAACAAACTGGTAGACATAGATCCAGGACCCATCCTCCAATGCGGCGACACCAGACCCTGAGAAAGATCAAGGTTACAGCAGGCCGCAGCAGCATCTACTGTCCATAACAGTTCTTTCTACCCACGCACCATAGGTGAGTGGAACCAGCTACCAGTCACAGCCACAGGTGCCACCTGTCTAGAAGACTGCTCTAGCTCAGCTTAGATCCTCACCCTCTTGAACAGCCTAGTCAGTCTTAGCTCGTAAATTGTTTGAATCCTGTACATAATTACAAGCTCCATATGGGGAATTTCATTTAAAATAGGTAACAGGATGCATAGGAGGATCCAGCAGGGGGTCCGAAACCCCCCTAGAATTTCCAAAACGTACCTGTCTATTAGTGTATTTCTTGACTGTATGTCATTTTTATGCATCACTAAGCAATTTTTCTTGGTGAATAATATAGATTTAATGGTTATGTAGTTTTTATTATCAATATGATGCATTATTCTGCCAATAATGCATAATGTTAATGTGGTTCGAAAATTTGAAACCACCCTAGAAGAGTTAGGACCCCCCCCCCCCCACCCCCACCGCTAGAAAAGTTCGGACCCCCTGTAGAAAAGTTCAGACCCCCCCCCCCCCCCCGAAAAAAAATCCTGGATCCGCCCCTGGGATGACTGTCTCATCCCCCTAGTTAGGTCGTAATTACAGTCTATGAAGACTCTTGACTTTACATTGAAGAAATAAGAAGATTTATCGTACAAGCACCTGATCTCGTTCCTCACCTGATTTCGGTCCTTTCATAAAAAAGTTGTTTTCTTTGCTATTTTATTGCGTATGACGTCATCAATTCGTGTGCACAATGTCAAGTAAACAATCAACGCAACTACAACTGTCAAACGAGAATAATGCGCAAGAAACAGGTTTTTAGAATGAAAATTTTGTGATGGTGAATATTTTTCAGTAAATCCTTATTACCTTTTTCTGCTCTGTCAGTACAATCCATTAAATATTGTTTAAAAGTATGTAATAATAAAAAAAGCACATGGCAGGTAGCCCTTGCTCATAAAGTCACGTGACAGTCATGTGGCAGCTAATTATGACGTCACAAAGAGCCAAATACGGTAGAAGTGCGAAATTAGGTCATCTATTTTTAGCCGCCATGACAGTTTTCAGAAAATGGTTGTGTTTTTTTTTTGAAGAATTTGGATTTGTTTTAGATATAAAATATCGGCAAGTA
This sequence comes from Mactra quadrangularis, assembly GCA_025267735.1. Lineage (NCBI taxonomy): Eukaryota > Metazoa > Mollusca > Bivalvia > Venerida > Mactridae > Mactra > Mactra quadrangularis. Next base: position 37,998,169 of record CM046296.1, on the reverse strand, counting down.
TATGATAAACAAATGGAATATAGATTAAAAGGTTCGTTTTTAATGTATTTTTCTGAAAGTATTGTTGCATTAATTAGAAATGGTTCATTGAGTCCTTAGAGGTGCGAGAACCCGTCTGTCCACCATAAATTTGTTAATCATTGAACTTTCTACTCTTGATTGCAAGTAATGCAAGGTGAAAAAAAACAGCTACCACTGTTACTATTGAAAATTTAAAAGACATACAGAGTCAAACATCCCATCATAAGAACAGTTCATAAAAGCAATATGGTTATCCAAAAATTGTTATCCGAAAATATGTACACTTGTACTTACTTGTTTTTATCATGCTGCAGATTTTTTAAATCAAATATAAGATTTCCATATTGTCTTTGCATCTTTTATGAGTTGATGGTGACAATAGATATGCCGTATAACAATTCAACTTTTAGAAAAATCTTCTTTTTTGAAATAGGCGGTAAAGCACTTTTCAAACTCCTCACAGCGGTTACGTCACGCATTGCTACTTTAACCACTGCCTTCACATGAATCACGTGACGCAAGTAGTACCATGTGACTTATGTTTAAATTTAAACGAGCAATAACGGTCAGCCTAAAATGTGTTAGGCGTAATGTAGCGAAAAATAACATTGAATGATAAAAATTGTGGTTGATTTACAAGTACTGCGAAAGAAATAAGATAAATTAAATAGAAATATATCATTATGTACCAAAATTGTTTAGTTCATGAATAAATTACAAGTACAATAATCCATTTAATATTTACTTTGCGTAACATTTTGTTATTCATGCAATTTTACGCACTTTAGGTAACCGGTGTCAGGGTAAAATTAATCTTGTTTTTTTTACAAGTTATTTATTTATACTATTTATTTTTTCCCTTTATGTACTTTGAACATCATATTTTACTGAGAGAAGACTAAATTTATTGAAAATATTGAATTGTTAAAGAAAAGATGAAAAAAGTTTTTCGGCTCTCTGAGGGACGAATTTTACTTGTGGTGGCAGTGGTTATTGATTTGATAAAGGGAGATAACCGCTGCGGGGAGTTTGAGCACTTTTCTGTTTTCAGCCATCTTTGAATTTATTAAAGATTGGGATAAAAGTCAGTTTATTCATTAAGTTAATACACAGTAGTCTCCCCTGAATTTAGGAAAAACGAAACTTTGGGCCTCTAAGTTATATTTTTCAAGGATCATACTACTATTTGACAATGGATAGATAATCCTGCTGTTTTATTTTTTTGTTTGGTTTAAAGCCATAGCAACACATTGTATAGGTCATATAACTGCTGTCAGTCAACCTACTGACTCCTCTTGGAAAGGCTAAATCTCTGGATTTAGCTGTCATCCAAATACTTAGTGCATACTTTCGTCAGTGACTGACAACTGCCCTACATAATTTAGAATCATTGGTAGGAGTGTGAATGGCTGTAGAAATAATTTCATGACCAATCTCCACAAAAGCGTGCCCCGCCCGGGAATCGAACATACTACCCCTTAATCAGTAGACTTTGCTACCAACTGAGCTAGCTGGGCGGCTCTCCTGCTGTTTTATATCAGCTATTTGATGATACACTATTCATGTTAATGTATATGAACTAAACATGCATACAGTCAATAGGTACATTCTGGTTCATGACCAGTTCATGAACAGTTCATGGACATTGTCAGTACTGTGTGAGTTAAAACTTGAAGTTTTCATCATCTAAGAAAGTATTCACATAGGTTTAAAAGCTTTAGTTAAAATTGTGAAAGACAATTTTTAAGCTCATTAATATTATTTGCTTGTTCTTGACCCTACCAAATTGTCAAAAGTGATGTAGTTCATACCATGATATATGAACTTGAAATGGAATTGAATTGATCCTGATGTTACCAACTTGATTTTGATAAAAGATTTTACAATGTTGTAGTTATCAGGTCAGTGATGGTCAAAACAGAGGTAAAAAAGCCATGTTTTAACATAAACTGGAAATTTGAATTGAACTGAACATGAATTCAAAACATCAAGTTAATGTATGTCACAACATCAAGCTGTAGTTATTTTGTTCTTGGACTCTTCAAGAACAAAATAGCACCAGTTGAAAGGTAGCATATACATGGATCATTATCATCTGTGCAAGCATTCTTTCATGGCACTTAAAAGGTGAATGACTGTATTTTAATGACTTAAACTACTCTACTTTAAAAATGAGATATTCAATTAATGGAGACATTTTTATTTTCATTGCTATTAAGGGTCAAGTAAAGTCTTTGTTTGTATTAAAAATAGTAAAATGAAAAATGCTCTAACTCTTTCATACTTCCATCAAGAGCAGTGTATTATACATCAAATTGTTCCTTATGAAGCATACAATGTGATGCTGGTAATTAGTTCAGATGAAAACGTTTACTGAAAAATGCATTTGCAAAATTGATGCTGTAAAACTGAAAATACTAAAAGACATTAAGAATTTTTTACAAACTAATTTAACATTAAATCATTTATAGAATATTATAGTTCATATTCCAATGAAGGTACTCCAATATTTATAAGCTAAATAAATGTTAAAACAAAACGAAGGTAAATGAAAAACATTTTGACAGATACAAGTGTAATGGGTTTTCACGACCCGGTTTCTACTTTCACTTTAGTTTTTCAATTGCCTTAGTTTTGCTTTAATATTTATTGAGGTTATAAGTATTGCAGTACCTTCATTGGAATGTGTACTATAAGGTTCTGTAAAGGAATTAATGTTAAATTTTGTTGTAAGAAAATTTTAATGTAATTTAGTATCTTTATTTATGCAGCATCAATTTTGCAAATACATCTTTTGCTAAATATTTTTATCGTCATTGATGACCAGCATCACTTTGTATGTTTCATGAGAAACATTTTGATGTATAAAACAATACTGTTGGTGGAAATATGACAGAATTAGAGCTATTTCTGTTTTACTATTTTTTAGCAAACCAAGACTTTACATGAACCTTAAAAGGTAAAAGTTAGAATTCATGGCCATTATAATGAGATTTAATGGTCTTCTAAATCAAAACTTGAATTTTTTACTAATCAGCTGCCTTTTAATGGCCATCAGTTTGAATGAAATGGCCATTAGCAGTTTTGCCTTCCTAAGAAAAATAATTCATGGGAATTAAATAAAATTAAGGGCCATGAATATGACTGTTAAAATTTGCAAATGCAGAATTTCAGGGTTTTTTAAAGGGCATTAATTTTTTGAGATACAAATTCACAAGTTTAATGGTACTTTTCATGGTCATACGAGAGGTTTTTCATGGTATTTTAAAGTGGTCCCCATTAATTTTGCGGAACCTGTTAAATAAATTGATACAAGAATTAATGCTATAATTTAATGGCTTTTGCTCTTTTCATGGGTATTTAACTGGAATTTAACTTATTTTTCATGGCCTGTGCATGCAGTAGTGACAGTAAGAAAAACTGCTTCATACTACTTAAAAATGACTTACAAGCAAAAAATACACTAATGAACATGGTCCGGACCTCCCTGACCCCCGCTGGATCCGCCCATGCCTTATGGATATTCATAATATATTTAGTTACCCCACCCACTTGATAGTTATTGTCAATTTCAACATTGATGAATCTTTATATCAATAGCATTTATGGGAAGGTGAGATTACACAGCATGGTATTTTAAAATGCAAATTTACAGATAAATATGGAGATAAAAATTGGAAGAAACGATAAAAAACTTACCAAAAATCCAATTTATCCAAGCACAACAACATTTTAAGAACTTAAAAGTTGAATCGACCACGCTACTGCCTTATCCATGCAATCAACACCTCGGGCTATGTTTATTGAGCGACAAAAAAAACAGCCAATCAGGTTAAATCCTATAAACCACGTGAATACTCAGGTGTGTAAACCACGGGTTTTGTGCGGAAATCAATGGAGAAAAACTTTACACATATAATAACAGGAAATCAGTCAAGTAAGACCATGCATCTAGCACTCGGAAAAGATCGACTTTTTATCGTATATTGGGCCCTTGACGTATCTTTGCTTTAATACAGTTTCAACCCATCAAAAATTGAATGAAGTCTGTTACTTAAGAGTAAAATACATAAAAGTCCAAACTATACCAGGCTCGTTAAATATTAAACAACATTCGGAAAACCGCTCGGGTGATTACGTACACTATCAACAGTGTTTCGCAGTAATATCCGAGGTAGTTCCGAATGATTAAACAATAGGAGAAAGCACTGAAAATACTGGGGTATTCATTGTGATTAGATATACACTTAACAAAAGTTCTAACCGATCACTTTTCAAATTTTGATTATTTTATGACGGGCCAATGGATCCATATTAAATTTTGCAGAGGTGATTTTTGTCATTTTCTACCGATTTGTGAGTCAAAACAAATATTACACCTGACATTGCATTAGCCTTGTTTGACGAATGTAATAGCAGTTCGTCGGAGTTTATTTTGAGTCAATTTTAAAGCCGTTCGGGGCAATATTCCCCACCTTTTCCTCAAATTTCAAACCAAAATTCCAAAATTAATTTGAAAAAAAAAAGATTTTAGAAAAAAGACAACTGTAAGATTGTTTCAACTTAAAATTATACAACCCAGTAATCTTTCTTGGTAATTAACTAACTCATTTAATGTAAAATGAAACTAAAAACTTGGTAAAATCTGCTATTGTTATTAAATTTGCATGACATTTCATCACAAAATAATCAAAATGCCAATAAAACTCCAAATTTTAAGGGTATGGGTGATATTCCTAAAGTTGTGAAAAAAATGTACTTTTTTCTTTGTGGGGAGAGGCTTCCTTGTCCTTCTATTTGGTTAGATAGGTTTCTGGGCATCGTATAAACTTACCTAGCTCATAATAACCATACTATTTCACAACATATGCATTGACAGCAGTCCAAAAAGTTAACTTTCATTAGCACTCCATGGACATTCGGTGTAGCAAAATGGCGTTTTCTAGGGATGTCAACCGAGCCTCAATTCTCTTTCCTAATATACGGATCTGACATCCGAATTCATTCTGATATATCCGGATTCCGGTTGGCATCCCGTGGTTTTTACTTCCATGGACTGAGTGAAAATTTACTGGACCGAAAAAATCTTCGTTATTTGTTAGAATAAGCTGTCTATTTCATTGATTTGGCAAAATATATCGTAAAATTGAAGAAACAGAACAGTGATTTATAAATTTGGAAAATATCTGAAGTAAACATAATTATTACGGCGTTTTTGTTCATATTGTAAAATTTCTGATCAATTATATGATTTTTATTAAATAAAAACTCGATCCATGATTCACTGGCCCTAATTCGAAGGGTGATTAAAAGATATATTACATGTATGTTTATATACTACATTTTGTTTGCCAGTGGTTATTTATAAAACGTTCATTCGTATCAGAAAATTTGGTAAAAGATCAAATTAAAAAAAACAAATGTAGACTTGAACCTCTTTTTCTGACACGGGCGGTGTCACATAAAGATAAATACACATAAAATGTGTTAAAATTATTCCTTTTCTCACAAAATGGATCGTCATTCTTCGATAACTCGTTTTTAAGAGAATAATTCATTAAAATATGCCTATATATCTATCAAATAGAAACGAACCTCTGTTTCGGCTAACTGTTACCCGGCCCAAGTGCGTAGACCTAAAAAGCGGAGTTCACGAATGTGTATTTATAATTATTCCTTTTCTGGCAACATGGTTCGTCATTCTGGGAAAACTCGTTTTCAAAAGAAATAATCATATTTTTATCAAATAGACTCGAACCTCAATTTCGCTGGCTGTTACCGGCCCAAGGGCGTAGACCTAAGAAGACAAGTTTACGAATGTGATGCTACAGTTATTTCGTTTTTGACAACAAGGGTCGTTATTATGGGAAAACTCGTTTTCAAAAGAAATATTCATCCAAATATGCCAACATTTCTATCAAATAGCCTCGAACCTCTGTTTCGGCTGGCTGTTACCCGGCCCAAGGGCGTAGACATAAGAAGCAAAGTTCACGATTGTAGTTATCGTTATTCCCTTTCTGGTAGTATAGGTCGTAATTGTGGGAAAACTCGTTTCCAGGAGAAATATTCATCTAAATATGTCACTATTTATATCAAATAAACTCGAACCTCTGTTTCGGCTAACTGTTACCCCGCCTAAGGGCGTAGACCTAAAAAGCGAAGTTCACGAATGTGTAGCTACAGTTATTCTCTTTCTGGTAATATGGGTCGTCATTCTGGGAAAACTCGTTGTCAAGAGAATAATTCATTAAAATATGCCTATATATCTATCAAATAGACTCGAACCTCTATTTCGGCTGGCTATTACCCAGTCCAAGGGCGTAGACCTAAAAAGCAAAGTTCACGATTGTGTATCTATAGTTATTCCTTTACTGGCAACATGGGTCGTTATTCTGGGAAAACTCGATTTCAAAAAAAATATTCATTCAAATATGCCAATATTTCATTCAAATGAACTCGAACCTCTGTTTCGGCTAAATGTTACCCGGCCTAAGGGCGTAGACCTAAGAAGCAAAGTACACGATTGTGTATCTATAGTTATTCTCTTTCTGGCAACATGGGTCGTCATTCTGGAAAAACTCGTTATAAAGACAATTATTTATCCGAATATGCCAAAATTTCTATCAAATGGACTCGAACCCCTGTTTCGGCTAACTGTTACCCGGCCTAAGGGCGTAGACCTAAGAAGCAAAGTACACGAATGTGTAGCTATAGTTATTCTCTTTCTGGCAACATGGGTCGTCATTCTGGAAAAACTCGTTATAAAGACAATTATTCATCCTAATATGCCAATATTTCTATCAAATAGACTCGAACCTCAGTTTCGCTGGCTGTTACCGGTCCAAGGGCGTAGACCTAAGAAACGAAGGTCAGGAATGTGTTGCTATAGTAATTTCGTTTCTGACAACATGGGTCGTTATTCTGGGAAAACTCGTTTTCAAAAGAAATATTCATCCAAATATGCCAACATTTCTATCAAATAGCCTCGAACCTCTGTTTCGGTTGGTTGTTACCCGGCCCAAGGGCGTAGACTTAAGAAGGCAAGTTCACGAATGTGTAGTTATCGTTATTCCCTTTCTGGTAGTATAGGTCGTAATTCTGGGAAAACTCGTTTACAGGAGAAATATTTATCCAAATATGCCACTTCATGTATTTATATCAAATAGACTCGAACCTCTGTTTCGGCTAACTGTTACCCGGCCTAAGGGCGTAGACCTAAGAAGCAAAGTACACGAATGTGTAGCTACAGTTATTCCCTTTCAGGTAACATGGGTCGTCATTCTGGGAAAACTCGTTTTCAAAAGAAATATTCATTCAAATATGCCAATATTTCATTCAAATGAACTCGAACCTCTGTTTCGGCTAACTGTTACCCGGCCTTAGGGCGTAGACCTAAGAGAAAAATTCACGAATGTGTATCTATAGTTATTCTCTTTCTGGCAACATGGGTCGTCATTCTGGAAAAACTCGTTATAAAGACAATTATTCATCCAAATATGCCAATATTTCTATCAAATAGCCTCGAACCTCTGTTTCGGTTGGCTGTTACCCGGCCCAAGGGCGTAGACCTAAGAAACGAAGGTCAGGAATGTGTTGCTATAGTAATTTCGTTTCTGACAACATGGGTCGTTATTCTGGGAAAACTCGTTTTTAAAAGAAATATTCATCCAAATATGCCAACATTTCTATCAAATAGCCTCGAACCTCTGTTTCGGTTGGCTGTTACCCGGCCCAAGGGCGTAGACTTAAGAAGGCAAGTTCACGAACGTGTAGTTATCGTTATTCTCTTTCTGGTAGTATAGGTCGTAATTCTGGGAAAACTCGTTTACAGGAGAAATATTTATCCAAATATGCCACTTCATGTATTTATATCAAATAGACTCGAACCTCTCTTTCGGCTAACTGTTACCCCGCCCAAGGGCGTAGACCTAAAAAGCAAAGTTCACGATTGTGTATCTATAGTTATTCCTTTACTGGCAGCATGGGTCGTTATTCTGGGAAAACTCGTTATAAAGACAATTATTCATCCAAATATGCTAAAATTTCTATCAAATAGCCTCGAACCTCTGTTTCGGCTAAATGTTACCCGGCCACAGGGCGTAGACCTAAGAAGCAAAGTTCACGAATGTGTATGTATAGTTATTGCCTTTCAGGAAACATGGGTCGTAATTCTGGAAAAACTTGTTATAAAGAGAATTATTCATCCAAATATGCCAATATTTCTATCAAATAGCCTAGAACCCCTGTTTCGGCTGGCTGTTACCCGGCCCAAGGGCGTAGACCTAAGAAGGCAAGTTCACGAATGTGTAGTTATCGTTATTCCCTTTCTGGTAGTATATGTCGTAATTCTAGGAAAACTCGTTTCCAGGAGAAATATTTATCCAAATATGCCACTAATTATATCAAATAGACTCGAACCTCTGTTTCGGGTAACTGTTACCCGGCCCAAGGGCGTAGACCTAAAAAGCGATGTTCACGAATGTGTATCTATAGTTATTCCCTTTCAGGTTACATGGGTCGTTATTCTGGGAAAACTAATTTTCAAAAAAAATATTCATCCAAATATTCCAGTATTTGTATCAAATTGATTCGAACCTCTGTTTCGGCTGGCTGTTACCCGGCCCAAGAGCCTAGACCTATGATTATCAATACAGGAAAGTGATGCTACATGTATTTCCTATCCGACAACATATGGGTCGTCATTCTCGGAAAAATCGTTTTTTGAGAATTATTTATCGAAATATACTAAAATTTCTATCAAATAGACTCGAACCTATGCTTCGGCTTGCTATAACCCGGCCCGTGGGCGTAGATCCAAGAAGCTATGTACAAAAATGTGGTGTAGTATTTATTCACATTCTGACAACATTGGTCGTCATTTTTGGAAAACTCTTTTTTTAGAGAAATATATATCCAAATGTGACAATATTCTTATCAAATGGATAAATAACCTTTGTCTGTTTTCTGTGTGAATCAACGCCATATGACTGAGTCAAAGTCAGCCGTAACTTGGGTGTTGACTATATTATTTTTTCAGTTCTACACATAAGAGTCAAAGTCTCCTCAGAACTGAGGAAGTTGATAGCGTCATGTTCAGAACTACTATGAAAACATCATTCGACCATTACAGCCAATATAACATGGGGTGAACTGCCATTTCAATTTAATAAGCCTAGTAGTATATAAATAAACACATGTGGTATTGTTATATATAATGCTTTAGAAATTAGTGTTCAATGATGTATTGTACATTTAGTCAGAAGAACTAAGTAGTACAACATTCATTGAATTCATTAATGTAAGATTTTATTTCAAACTAAAAAAAGAGAAAGGGATATTATTATTATTTGTTTATTATTTAACCAATATTATATTACCAATTATATACATGTTTATAATTATTGATTTCATTAATGTGACTAAAAATGGTTGTTAAAAAAATATGCAATAAGTTTAAAATGAATTAACTGTAGAATGTTATTTACTTTTTAATCATTCTAGTAGGTCCTACTATTTTACTCGGACATAAATATATTGCACCCTCATGTTGATATTTCAATTTGCTTAATATATTATGATCCAACAATCAGGAGTTATATACAGTGTTATTGTCCAATGAAAATGCTCGTTATAGCGGCCGCCAATTTCTACAACTCTCATTGGTCAATTATTACGTGCGCACGTAAAGTTTTTGCGAGGCTACGTATACGTTATTGCGTGCGCACGTAAAAGCTACTGCGTGCGCACGTAAAGCTATTGCGTGGCCACGTACACGTTATTGCGTGCGCACGTAAAAGTTAGTACTGCGAGGCCACGTAATAGTAGCGGTATTTTAGATATTTCTCTATGTCACCTCTATGCCACCGTAGTTATGTAACAGTCCGATAAATATGCTAATTAGCATATAGACACTGCACATGCGATTATTCTCAGTCAGTTACTGTGTAACAAAAACGTGAGCAAAATCATATATATCGACACGGCAAATATGTTTATTCTTTATATGGATTAAATTAACTGTAGTTCAGTTGTTGGTTCAAATGAACTTCGTGTAGCATGAATTAAGAGATATGAGTGTTGTTAAAGAAACGCACTGGGATCTAAAAAACCAATTAAATCCTCATTTAAAAAAAATAATTAATTGATAAAGACCTTATAAAGTTATTATATGAAAAACAAGATTATATTTGAATTAATTAAAAAGCAAATGCATTTTGATGGGGTTCATTTTTCCAGGAGGGCCTTACCTATATTTTTTATTTCAAGGGGTTTCGAACTCCCAAAATTTACATTAAAATCTGTTGGTGATGTTCTATTTTGAAATAAAAAAATCTAGGGCAGTCTAGGATGCCTACCATCCCCCCACTTGACGATTGTTACATTACCATGACTGTTGATGTGAGCAGTTGTTTAAAGAACGAGAGTCTAATATCAGTATTTCCACTGCCTACCTCTTCTTAGATAAAATTTCCATTTGTCTACAATGTGTTCCGATTCTATGGCTTTGGTTGACATTTCGGTTATCCATTTAATATTTAAAAGATATTCTAATCATTAACATGTATTTTTTTTAAATATTATGTAAATATTATGATGTGAAAATTACAAACTCTTGTAAAATAAGTTTGTTTTATTTTTATTCTGGTATTTGAATTGCATACATGGTAACTATGTAAATTCTTTCTTTACATTTTCTTATTGATTGTACAGAAAGCCAGAACTTAATTCACTGAATTTCTTTCAAAGTGAAAACTTGAAAACTGGCCAGAGCTAGAGATTCTCATAGACCATAAATTATACCATCTGTAAGATAACAATCTATAGCTTAGTATGCCTTGACAGATTTAGGGTCTTAATCGAGGTTATGATAACAATCCCTGGAGTGTGGTGGATTAAGGTACCGTTATCATTTTCTCCAGGCAGGAAGGATATGAATATTTGAGCCGCAGATCATGGGGTGAATACGGCAGGGACGTCTCCTGCGGCCGGTCGAAAAGTTTTGTGAATATAAGCCTCTGAAACTCGATTTCCAGCACTATCTTTGTATTAGACCTCAAGATTTTCAGTATGACATTGTGTAAAAAATTACCTCGCGGTACCATTACCGCAGTTTGCCAAAGAAATGGGGCCGCGGACCCTGCGGACCCAGCTCCAACGCGCCTGCCAGAACTTAAGAGGTTTTGACTCTTGTGTGTAGAACTGTATTTAGATTTTGGAATACTTTGGATGATTATTTCCGGGATGAACAAGTTTTCCAAAAACAACGACCTATGTTTCGAAGTAAGAGTAATATGGCCTTCAAAACAGCTGTTGTGTTTTTAGGTCTACGCCCTAGATTCAGGTTATAGTCAGCCGAACCAGCGTTAGAGTCAATTTGATAGAAATATCAAACGAGTTTTTCCAGAATAACGACACATGTTGTCAGAAAGGGAATTATTATAAAATCACTTTTGAGTACTGAAATGTGTTTTTAACAAGAATGCGAATCTGGGTTACCGATCATGATTGTGATTCAGTCGTTTTTAATAGAATCATGAACATTTTCTATAATCATACTAATCAAGCTCTAAGTTCAATTAAAAGTACTATCAAAGATGGCGGATCTGACAATGACAGCATTCCGAAATACCTCGGCAATTTTCTACACAGATAAACATCTGCTTAAAAGATTGCTGACAGGGCCTTCGCATGTTGACTCCATTATGGTCCGTCGGAAATCCTCGAAGAAACCCACAGAAAAAAAGAAACAAATCTTTAAATCCATGAATTAACTATAGATACATATTAAAAATAAAAAAAATTGATAGAAATTTTGGCATATTTGAATGAATATTTCTTTTTAAAACGAGTTTTCCCAGATTGACGACCCATGTTGTCAGAAAGTGAAAAACTATAGCAACACATTCTTCTTGGGTTAACGCCCTTGGCCCGGGTAACAGCCAGCCGAAACTGAGGTTCGAGTCTATTTGATAGAAATAGTGGCATATTTGGATGAATATTTCTCCTGAAAACGAGTTTTCCCAAAATGACGACCCATGTTGCCTGAAAGGGAATAACTATAGATACACATTCGTGAACTTTGCTTCTAAGGTCTAGGTCCCTGGGCCGGTTAACAGTTAGTCGAAACAGAGGTTCGAGTCTATTTAATAGACATATTGGCATATTTGAATGAATATTTTTTTTGAAAACGAGTTTTCCAGAATGACAACCCATGTTGCCTAAAAGGGAATAACTATACATACACATTCGTGAACTTCGCTTCTTAGGTCTACGCCCTGTGGCCGGGTAACAGTTAGCCGAAACTGAGGTTTGAGTCTATTTGATAAAAATATTGGCATATTTGAATGAATATTTCCTTTGAAAACGAGTTTTCCCAGAATGACGACCCATGTTGTCAGGAAGGGAATAACTATCGTATCACATTCGTGAACTTTGCTTCTTAGGTCTACGCCCTTGGGCGGGGAATCAGCCAGCCGAAACAGAGGTTTGAGTCTATTTGATAAAAATATCGGCATATTTGAATGAATATTTCTCTTGAAAATGAGTTTTCCCAGAATGACGACTCATGTTACCTGAAAGGGAATAACTATAGATACACATTCGTAAACTTTGCTTGTTAGGTCTACACCCTTAGGTCGGGTAACAGCCGAAACAGATGTTTGAGTCTTTTTGATATAAAAAGTGGCATATTTGGATAAATATTTTTCCTTTAAACGAGTTTTCCCAGAATTAGGACCTATACTACCAGAAAGGGAATAACGATAACTACACATTCGTGAACTTGCCTTCTTAGGTCTACGCCCTTGGGCCGGGTAACAGCCAGCCGAAACAGAGTTTCGAGGCTATTTGATAGAAATGTTGGCATATTTGGATGAATATTTCTTTTGAAAACGAGTTTTCCAAGAATAACGACCCATGTTGTCAGAAACGAAATTACTATAGCAACACATTCCTGACCTTTGCTTCTCAGGTCTACGCCCTTGAGCCGGGTAACAGCCAGCCGAAACAGAGGTTCTAGTCTATTTGATAAAAATATTGGCATATTTGAATGAATATTTCTTTTGAAAACGAGTTTTCCCAGAATGACGGCCCATGTTGTCAGAAAGGGAATAACTATAGCATCACATTCGTGAACTTTGCTACTTAGGTCTACGCCCTTGGGCCGGGTAACAGCCAGCCGAAACAGAGGTTCGAGTCTATTTGATAAAAATATTGGCATATTTGAATGAATATTTCTCTTGAAAACGAGTTTTCCCAGAATGACGACCCATGTTACCTGAAAGGGAATAACTATAAGAACACATACGTAAACTTCGCTTCTTAGGTCTACGCCCTTAGGTCGGGTAACAGCCGAAACAGAGTTTCGAGTCTATTTGATATAAATATTGGCATATTTGGATAAAAATTTCTCCTGTAAACGAGTTTTCATAGAATAAGGACCTATACTACCAGAAAGAGAATAACGATAACTACACATTCGTGAACTTGCCTTCTTAGGTCTACGCCCTTGGGCCGGGTAACAGCCAGCCGAAACAGAGGTTCGAGGCTATTTGATAGAAATGTTGGCATATTTGGATGAACATTTCTTTTGAAAACGAGTTTTCCCAGAATAACGACCCATGTTGTCAGAAACGAAATTACTATAGCAACACATTCCTGACCTTCGCTTCTTTGTCTACGCCCTTAGGCCGGTAACCGCCAGCGAAACTGAGGTTCGAGTCTATTCGATAAAAATATGAATATTTCTTTTGAAAACGAGTTTTCCCAGAATGACGACCCATGTTGCCAGTAAAGGAATAAATATTGATACACATTCGTGAACTCCACTTTTTAGGTCTACGTACTTGGGCCGGGTAACAGCCGAAACAGAGGTTCGAGTCTATTTGATAGATATATAGGCATATTTTAATGAATTATTCTCTTAAAAACGAGTTTTCGAAGAATGACGATCCATTTTGTCAGAAAAGGAATAATTTTAACACCTTTTATGTGTATTTATCTTTATGTGACACCGCCCGTGTCAGAAACAGAGGTTCAAGTCTACATTTGTTTTTTTTTTAATTTGATCTTTCACCAAATTTTTTGATACGAACGAACGTTTGATAAATAACCTACATCTTAAGTCATTTCCATCTTTGTTTTCACTTCACTTTTACCGTTTCTGTGATTAGCGGCCACCATATTATATTACGGCCAGCCGTAACAGCCGTATTACGGCTGGTGCGGCTGTTACGGCTGTTACGGCTAACTTCACACACGTGTGCAATTCTTTATTACATATATTGTCTTTAAATCAGGTTATAGTCAATACGTTATAGTCCGACACTCAATGCATATTCAAATGTTTAAGTAGATCCTAATTTTGAACTTAAACAATGCTCACTTTGTAAATCGATTAAATGTTTAAAAACAATATCTTGGTCATTTCTAATTAGCGACGGGACTTTACGAGCTAGTAATGATTTCAAACGACAATTAATAAAGTGCCAGTTAATACAATGTACAATACGATTTTTTATGCATTATTATTCATATGTTTATAACTATTATCAGGTATGTAAAAGTCATATGAATCAAGGTCGTTGTATACGTGAACGTTTACAGAAAATATAGGGTATACGACTTGTTATCATACATGTATTTTAGCTGTTTGCATTATTTGTAACCTTGGCCTACTTTTTTAACGCCGGCCTGAAGGCCGGTGGTATATTGGAGTCGTCAGAATCTGATGACCATGGTAGGAGCAGTTCATGATTTATTTTACTAGCGTCCTCCTTTTTTAATTACTAATATTGACAGTGCTAAATTGTATTAATTTTTAGTTTTATAGTACTGCAATGAAATTTTGTGCTTTTTGGGGACATTTTAAAGAACATTTTATCCTTAATGTATATTTTAAGACATTGTAAAATATCTGCTCCCCTAAATTCAGGTTTAGGCTAAAAAAACAAATACCGTACGTATTTCACGCACGTCTCCGTGAACAGATTTGTTACAGACTCGCGTTTATCGTATACGAAGCGCTAAATTCATGATGAATGAAAATGTTAATTGTTAATTTTGTACTGTCTGTAGTAAGTTTTGATACTGTCTCTGCATGCTGAACTTTTCGGCTGTTACTGTATAATAACTGTCTAACTCACTTTCTCATTGAGGTCACCATTAAGTCAAAATATGTTTGAAAAAATGGCAGGACAAGAAGTATTAGATTACTGAATTGTTAAATCTGGTGTGTTTTTGTATACATTTTATTTATTCTGTAAAGCATTTATATATCATGTTTAAAATGAGTTTCTAATTATTAATTACTAGTTATCTTCTCTTCTAAACCCTTCAGCGTGTTCAGTAACGACTGTTAGCGAACGTAATGGATACAGGACAACTCAACCAGAAGACAACTCAACCCGTGTATAACTCAACTCAAAGTTGGGACAACTCAACCCGTTAGTAGGGGATTGAGTTGGCTCGGGTTGAGTTGTCTTTGGGTTGAGTTGTTCCGACACTTCCGTTACGGAACGTTCGGGATAATTGAACAGGCTACTGGTTTTCACTATCCGGCGGTATTTAATGCTTTGCATTAATCTTTTCTTGTATGAGTATTACATGTGATAGTTTGATATATAGGGTCTATAGTTACAACTTACATGATCTACAACTGATTACGTAATCTAGCTATTTTGCCGATTTTTCTTTGCACTTGCTTACAAATCGAATGGCGCATAAAATAACTTCTACTTTTCTTTCCCTTTACAATCTCAATTGATCCTTAAGTTCTGATCGTAACTGTCAAAACGTCTCACAAAAAGTAAATCGATTGGTAAACTAGGCCATGTGCAAAATATTTTTGCTGTGGATTTAGAGAAAACAACTACAACTCACATGCTAATATAGGCATTTTCGGACAAAGAATTCTTCACTGTATGAATCTTACTACGGAGCCGCTTAAGTGACATTATAAAAACTTTTTTATCTTCACGATATTAGGAAACCTAGTCAAAATTTGCGAAAAAACGAAATATATTTCGAAAATACGTAATTATTATATCGTATTTACGAAATGATTCTTAGTTCAAACAGTAAAATAGTTATTTTGAATAAAAAACACGTTATATTTTTTGAGAAAAAAAACCAATACAAAACGAAATGATATTTATTTGAAAAAAATGCAATAGTTACTTTTTCGATGATATTCCGTAAACGAATTATTATTTCGTAAAACGAAATAATATTATGTCTGAACATGATAATAGCGAAAAAAGGTATTTCATGACGTCACTTTTGGTGCTCCTGATCTTTGGCTCCTTGTTTGGCTTTTGCCAGAAATTGTCGAAAAGCAGGAGTTTTTAACATTCTTAAGACTATACACCCTGATATCATATCGTTGTTTAATTTAAACAATTCTTATTATCAATTGTCCGTGGCTCATACATCAATTCCGCTGACTCAAATACTCAATATGAGCTCGATATTCCCGCGTTTACTGGTCCAAATAACTATTGAAATCGATGGTACAAATCAGTACAAAAGTACTGTAGTGTGTATTTAAATCAGCGGGTTAAAATATGCGTCACTGACAGTTAAAAACTAACATCAACAATCGAACTTTATCAACAAATTCTGAAAAAAAACAAGACATGGTTTTTCTTCTTAACCGATATATACTTATTTTTCATAACCGTAAAGTATTTTTAATTTTTGTCCAACCGTCTGTGTCGCAAATATTAAACCCACTTATTTAAATACCCAATACAGCAATTTTATACTCACTATAGGTTGTAATCAGCAGAGTTAATGTATGTACCACTTACAGTTGTCTAAGATTTAAATAGTAGGGGCTGTAGTCTAGTGGTAGGACGCGCGCTTAGGGATCAAGAGGTCCTGGGTTCGAATCCTACTAGGGACACTGTTAATTTCCTTGAGCAAGAAATTTACCTGCGATTGCTTCACTCCACCCAGATGTGAATGGGTACCTGCGAGAGTGGTATTCTTCCGTTGCGCCAATATGTCGGCTGCACAATAAGCGGAGTAAAAAGACTCCCCAGGGAGATTGCTAGATAGATGGCAGTAGCCCGATGACCTAGGGTAATAGCCGTAAAGTCGGTGAGCGTGCGTAAGCATGAAACTCAGACTATAAAATGACATTGCATTACATTATATTTAACAATATCATTTCAGATATAGATATAAATAAAAAAGAATGGGTTATCAGTTTTGGACTGGCATCATTCTGGTAGTCATAGCAACAGTATACCAGTGGCGCCCTCTAGTGAATAAATACGATATATTAACAGATAAACTAAATGAAGAATATGATTATATCGTAGTGGGAGGAGGAAGTGCTGGTTCTGTTGTTGCCTCAAGACTTGCTGAAGATTCTGATAAAACTGTCCTACTGCTAGAAGCTGGAGACCATTTTGCAGAAAAAGAAATGTTCTTTTGGCCATCCGGTTGGGGTGCGGTAATGGGCTCAGATTACGACTGGAAATATTATACAGAAAAACAAACTCATGCAGCTAAAGGTATGCGAGACAACAGGTTTTATTTTCCACGTGGTAAGGTGCTCGGAGGCAGCGGAAACATGAATGGTTTACAGTACACTAGAGGAAGCAAGTTTGATTATGATGGCTGGGCTGCCGATGGTTGTGAAGGATGGGCTTACAAAGACGTACTTCCATACTTCCTTAAATCTGAAGATTTAAAAATTGACGAGCTTAAATCATCACCATATCACAGTACTGGAGGACCAATTGCTGTCTCGCATAATCCTCCATCTGGTTTAACTGATCTGTTTATAAAAGCTGGCAAAGAACTTGGATACAATGAACAAGATTACAATGGTGAAACTATGGAAGGATTTAGTAAAGTACAAAGTAACATTCGTGATGGTGCAAGAAGTAGTAGCTCTATAGAACACCTTGGTGCATAGGGGAGAAGAAACAATCTTCATATATCAGTAAAAAGCTTTGTAACAAAAATAGACATACAAAACAAAACGGCTAAAGGTGTGTTCTTTATAAAAGATGGCAAGAAACACTATATCAAGGCAACTAAAGAGGTAATTGTTTCAGCAGGTGCTATAAATTCTCCTCAGTTACTGATGTTGTCGGGGATTGGTCCAAAGAAAGAACTAGAGCAACATGGTATTAAAGTACTCCAAGATTTACCTGTAGGTCAGTATTTAAAGGATCACCAAGTTATCTTATTACCTATGCCTATAAACCAATCCATTAGTTTAAGATCAAGTGATTTAGCTAGCTCTTGGGCGAGTTGGCAATATTATTTATTTAAAACTGGACCACTTGCTACGACAACATTAGATGGTTCAGCATTCCTTCACTCAGACAAATCTAAACAAAAAGCATCAGCTCCAGACCTTCAAGTTATATTTTTCAACTTTCTGCTGACGGCAAATATTATAGGTTGGGAAGATCGCGTGGCTGAGGATATGGTAAACTTTGATTCAGAGTATGGTTTTACTAGTGATTTGTGTCTCACACATCCGTACAGTTATGGTACTTTAACACTTAGAAGTAATGATCCCTTTGATTATCCGAAAATAGATCCAAACTTCTACTCTGATGATAGAGACATCAAAACAATGATTGCTGGAATTAGAATATTGGAAAAGTATGCGGAAACAGAAACAATGAAAGCACTAGGCGTTGATATGAATAAAGTAAAACTAACGGCGTGTAGTCAGCATGAATTTCGTTCTGATGACTACTGGGAATGCTACATTCGACACGTATCAAACACAGAGTATCATCATTGTTGTACCTGTAGAATGGGTGGGTACAATGACCCACAAGCTGTAGTAGATCCTAAGCTTCGAGTTAAAGGTATAAAAGGGCTTCGTGTCGTAGATGCATCAGTGTTTCATGATGTTACTGCAGGTAATATTAATGCACCAACCATGATGATAGCAGAGAAAGCAGCTGATATGATTAGAGGTAAAGATACAGTAGCTAAATTTAGGAACAGATTATAGACAGATAGATTCTTTAAATTTGATCGTTAATGCTTGGGATTCATGCCCGATGTATTTTCTTTACTACAGAAATAGAACTTGGACTATATCCTACTACTAACAATTTATTCTAAAAGTAGATGGAAACACATTATAAGACCGTGAGTTGTAAAAAGTGATCATTTACATGGAGTCAGCAGACTTAATAATTCATACAAGTCAGTCATATTGAACAACATTCTTAATATTAACAAGCATTCTGTTTTATGGACGGTATCCAAAGGTAACTATCGATGCACTTACCTGTGTCAAATACTCATCCGTATTATTTAAATTTTAATTGGTAAACTTAACTGAAGAAACTTTCTTCAGACTTGCAATAGATGTTCTACATGTAAGCCTTCTATATTGACAGACAATATCATAGAACATGCCTTTTTGATTTGCAGTGCAAATGAAAATCTTAGAAATCTCATATTCCGGTGGTACATAATTGCTTTCGGACACTGCTTTTACTAAACTGATTTCAGAAAATCCTAAGATCCAATCCATAAGCCTGATAGAGACAGCAATTGTCCTACGTGATGATTATTTTGTAAACAGTTGGTTAACTGAACTTCTGTGTAGACTTTATGAATAGTTGTATCTTATAGTATATATAGTGTCTAATGTTTGACATTATACAGTAAAATAATTGATAAATTCAAACATTGAATACCCTAATTTACGGGAATGAAGGTGATTCTGTCAATTAGGGACTTTAGTCAGTTATCTTTCCCTGATAAAATCTGAAGCAATCCAATTGGTAAGTAGGTCCTTACAGTCGGAATCCTCAGATTTTATCAATGAATTCCTATGTAAGGGTAACAAAATAAATCATCTAATATCTTTCTTGTTAATGAAGATATTAACAGAAGTGATGGAATTTAGATAGTTCTTTAACTTAAAAATAATTAGCTTGGATTTCAAACAAATTAAATAATGTACAAAAAAGTTATTTAAGAATAAATTTGGCAAATTAACATTGAAAAGTAAGGGTAAAATCCGAGTAATCCAACTAATTAGACCCACCTATTTTGAAGAGTATACAAGGGGAAATAACTGACTAAAGTCCCTTATTACCCTTTGTTTTCTATTATATTCTGTTATACCTAATATTCATTGTATTTATTTTTGCATTTATATTGCATGTACTCTGTTTGCTTTCTTTGGCTTCTTTGACTCTCCAGTTAGGAGGAAATAAAAAAAATATAACCTCAACTTTTTAACTTAGATGGTTGATATTCGTCGACTAAATATTGTGTAAGATTTATTGTTAAACATATTCTTAAAGTTCTAGCTGAAAGTATGTGGCGGTTTTTGGAGAAAGACGTGCTAAAGAAAGATAATACTTGTTGACATCTTTCAATGAAGAGGACGCAGTAACATCCCTTGGCTATAGTGACGTCATGACGTTGAACGTCGTTTCGTATAGTTACGCCGTCACATACGCTAACAAACACACACGCTTTCTGCATTCTGCTATTTTTCAACTTAAAATTGAACACTAAATTAAAAAAGTATGACTGAGGTAAGTTAATTATGTTTAAAATATGTCTTTTAAATATTCTAATTATTAATTACCAATTAATATTAACTTGTCGTTGAAATTAGAAAATACTGCTGTATAAATACTTTAACTTATTTTGTCTGGGAAAACCAACAGCTCACTCTTAACCAGATTCAGGGCGCAACACAATAGAGCGTATTTTATTTTCGTATTGTTATATCAAAATGTGACAATGTATGTTATTCTATACAAACCTAAAATAAAATCTGAATCTGAGCCTTTAATCCAAAATGTTCTTAATTTGCTAAAAGTTAATGAATTTAAACTATAATTAGAACTAGTGTGTTTTACAATTAGTATTATGCTATATGTACCTGGCCTGAAAATTTGAAACGTGAATAAGTTCAAGTTGTATGAGCTCTGCTCTATAAACTATATAACAAAAACGAATATCTACCAGTAACTTGGTCATTTTGTTAAGTTACTTGGTAACTTCATTTTATAATTTGTTATCTTTATTTCAGATTGATCATCCAACTTTACAATCAGTACTTTGTACAAAATACAATATCAACGAAAAATTATATGTTGAAGGAAGATTTGTCTCTCTTCTTGGAGATCATGGTATCAGCCTGGTATGTCTAGGAATTAGCATGAAGTGTTTGGTGATTGCTAGAGTTCTACTCAATGATGATATCATGGATTATGAGCTATTATATATTATACCTCTTACAGTACTATCATTGTCATGTGACTTCATCACACATAAAATAATGGTAAATAGTTTACTTGTTTACTATATATTTACTTTGTTCTTAATTATAGATTACCACTTTCTATAGACGAGTCCATATAAAAAATGTTTTTCTATAGGCATAAAGCATAAAGCAAGTTGGTGATTTTTGACATTAAAATGTTGCATTAAAAACTTACATTTTCTTACACAGCTTTTTATAGTCATAACTTAACTGTACTATAACTTGCTCGACCTAGCGTAGAGCAGCATTAAGTTTAATCTGACTTACCAACAAATATATTTTCTTAAAACGCACAACAGTAATTTACTATAAGTTCAAAGTTTTCGTAATATGAAATGATATGAGGAAATAACAGCACAACAATCATGTTCTTATAATATTTTAAATCTATTACAGGTAAGAAATCAATACAAACCAACCCAGATGTTTCAAGTATGTAGTTCATCAAATCAATTAGACGTATGGAATAACTTCACCACCATCGTTCAAAATATAAATTACCAATTGCATCCTGGAATTTGGCAATATCCAACATTAAAACCTGTATATTCTAAACCATCTTACAAAGAAAACAACAACGATATTCACTTCATTCCAATTCAACAACCTGCAATTTTAACATCAGAAATGTGTTCAGTCAACATTGATATAGATTTAGTCAAAAAGATCAACAATGTTGACTGTTTAGATGTCCATTTTGATAGTTTTGTCAATGACAATGTTCCAGTTAACACAAAGTCAGACATTCCATTGGTTGTGGAAGATGACAAGGTACAGCAGGGTAATGACAAGATAACAACAGGTGGAAAAGTACAGAAAATTTTCAAAAGATTATTTTCACGACGTGGATAAATATTTTTGTATTTTTTTCCCACACATTTTTGTGGGTTTTTTTATGTGTTTTTCTTTTCTTATTTGACATTAAATATACAAACTGTCTTCTCTGTTCTCTGTTGTTTTTGTCATACATTATTCATTTATAAATATTCTGTCTTTTCGACTAAAACGATACTTATCAAATATGTTATTTTAATTAACAATTCTTTTCAAGCAGATTTATATGTATTTGATTATTCCAAGTGGTCTTGACACTGACCCAAAGTTAGGTCTGCCATTGCATGTTTCCATGTAACGAAACGAACTCGATTCTTAATACTGTGTTTTACTTAAAATGAATAAAAGTATTTATTGTCTTTTCTTAAAGAGCAGATGGAAGATACCTTTGTACCTTAAATGCATAGACATTAAGGCATTTTGCAAATTGCCTAAATGTTTCAGGTATTGTGTCAACTGCCTAAAAATATCTAGGTTTTTTCAAAATGACTAAAATTTGTAGAGTTTGTACAAATCGCCTGAAAATATCAAGAAAAAAGATTAACATTAAATACAATGTATATAGATAACTATAATTGTAAAACATTGAAAAAATGATACAAAGTACCTAGTATAAAAAACATTGCTAGTCAAGTGACGAATGATAATCATAGCGAACTAGATATACTGTATTGCAGACTTAAACCAAATACAAAACAAAATTGTTGATGGCCCGTATAATATAGTGTTCTGTGTGGATGAAAAATAAATTTATCATCGACTGTACTTTCTTATTAATTTTAACACTTTACGAGTATAGTGAGTATATTCTCATTTTGAACCTGTCTCCGTTAGACAACAAATTTATACAGACATAAGCTCCGTGTCTAATATTATTACAGTAGCCTTCAGTCAGATCAGATACTGTTAACAATATGAGTCTTATACGATTGATGGTAAAAATTATTTCTCGGATTTACAGCAGACACTATAAGCACAATCAAATTGCTACAAAATATCCATACTTTTTTGTCAATTCTAAAAAATGGAGCATTTTGCATGTTATAAAAAACCACCTAATGTGATGATTTCGTTGCCTTTGGCACTGGCACCATAGTCCTCACATTCTTTAAATAGGCACATATAAAATATTTTGATAACAAACACAATTAAAAATCGCTCCCGTTTACATTACCGCGTACGAATTATAGCTACACTTTCATTATGAAATATTCAGGTAGTGTGCATGTACATATGTATGTATGCTTTATTTTATGATCATATAAGATATGGACTTTGGTGTCAGTGGCCTTTGGGTTACTTTGTCATTGGCTGCTGAATGTAAACCAGAATACAATAGACAGTCTTTTTGATGTAAACAAAAGAAAAGATGACCTTATTCAAATACTGTATGGACCGAAAGAAATGCAATCCTGATATCTCCTGGCCATAAGCTACTGCTAGGAAGTATGTAAATTATTGAGCTTATTATTTAGGCATTTTGTAAAGTTCGTTGGAAAATTGAGTCAATGTACAAACTGCCTAAAATGTCCATGGAATTAAAAAAATGCCTTAAGGCATTTTACAAATTGCTTAAATTTATCATTTGCCTGCACATATACAAGTAAACGTTATTGTTCTACTGTTGAATACACATTCCTTATTCTGTTTATTAATTATCACTCTTATCGTTTGAATTATGAGCAAAATGTCATTTTCACAGTAACATAGGGAAAATGAATGCAATATTACTAACATTTACATTTATGTGTTTCATTTATGTTTACTGAATTGTGTTATCCATTAAAACTCAGTTACAATTATGCAGTATTAGTGCGCATTGATGCAGCACTTGTAGATTATTAGATAGCATGAGCGGCTCTAGATGTTTTATGAACCTAGAGATACAATTCTCATGCCCAGAGGTTATCAAGACTCTAGAGCTAGTATTGAGAATACTAAAAGCCTCTGGATACGAGAATGAGAGCTACATGCTAACATTTTATTCCAAGAAGAATGATATAATAGGATATTTCTCCCACCAGATAACTAGATAACTGACACGTTAATTAAGTGGTTAACTGGTGTATCACTTACCACTTATTTAAAGTCGCTATCTGGTAAGAAGTTCACTAGTTTCGTAACTAGTACATTGACTTGCGGAAGTCAGGGGCTAATCACAAAACTTGTGTACATACGCGAACTGAACTCCTATCTAAAGATTGCAAGATTTCAAAGAAATGTCTTAATGTTTTGAGTATTTATCATTGGGCACACAATACCTATTAAGACACATGAAGTATTGTCATCTTTGCCAGCTAAAGGCATCTGTTGATTGTCAAGCATCAGAAAAACATCAGTTACGAAATTAGTTATCCACATGATGAACATGTTAATTGTGAAGTCACGTGTACCTGATGGCAGATATAAGCTCGTATGCATCAGATATAAGACCTGCAGAACTACAGAAGTTCATTTTGAAATGTAGCGTTGCTGTAACCCGTTTTGCATTTTTATTTCAACACGGATTGCGACATAGCTTAACCCCCCCCCAAATAAATTCAATGGAACAGACTTCTCTTTCATGTTCCGCTCTTTCTATGATAAATCATGAGTGTGTATCTTAATTCCTTCATTAAGTCATCCCAGCATTTGTAAAATTATCAAGCGAGAGATAGGATATTTGTTAGATGTTGACGAGTACGTAATCAGACGACAGTTTTAAATCAGACGATATTATTTACTACGAGGATTTGGAAGTTTTAGGTAAGTGTTCATTTCTTTATTACATATATTGTCTTTAAATCAAGTTATAGTCAATAAGTTATAGCCTGGCACTCAATGCATATTCAAATGTTTAAGTAGATCTTAATTCTGAACTTAAACAATGTTCACTTTGTAAATCGAGGTAATGTTTAGAAACAATCTCTTGATCATTTCAAATCAGCGACGGGACTTTACGAGCTAGTAACGATTTCAAACGGCAATTGATTAAGTGTAACTTTAATACGATGCACAGTATAATGCAATATTATCTATATGTTTATAAATATTATCATGTATGTATAAGTCCTGCATGTAGCACATATGCATATGAATCAATGTCGTTGTATACGTGAAAGTTTACAGAAAATATAGGGTATACGACTTGTTATCATACATGTACTTTAGCTGTTTGGATTATTTATAACCTTGGCCTACTTTTATGAGTATTACATGTGATAGTTTGATATACAGGGTCTATATAGTCACATTATCTACAACCGATTATGTAAACTAGTTTAATTCCGATTTTTCTTTCTAAACAAGCACTTGCTTACAAATTGAATAGCGCATACAATAACTTCTACTTTTCTTTCCCTATACAATCCCAATCCCAATGAATAAAAACACGTTATATATATATATATTTTTAGAAAAAACAACAACAAAACGAAATATTTATTTGAAAAATTGCAATAGTTATTTTTTTCAATGATATTTCGTGATTTCAAGAATTATCATTTCGTAAAACGAAATAATATTATGTTTGTACATAATAATATTGAAAACAAAAAAGTATTTCATGATGCCATTTTTTGGGCTCCTGACCTTTCCTTGTTTGGTTTTTGCCAGAAATTGTCGAAAAGGAGTTTTTTTACATTATTTATACTATACTATCTGATATCATATCGTCGTTTAATTAAAATCAAAGTACCGAAAGTACTGTTGGAAGGAATTTTTGAAAGATTTAATAGTTCAAAGTTACTATTTTGATATCCATCATTATCTCTTTATCATTCATTGTCAACTATGTTTCATATTTCATTTCACGTGCACATTATTCTACTGATCGAGGGGTTGTAGGTTCGATTCCCTGAAAGGTCATATTTTCGTGGAGCTTAGATATGAAATAATTTCTACGGTCATTCTCCCTTCCTACCACTGATTCTAAATCATGCTGGGCCGTAGTCAGTCACTAACAGCTAAATCCAGAGATTTAGCCTTTTCAGAAACAGTATATGGACTGATCGCCGTGATATAACCTATACAATGTCTAAGGGGTTAAGGCCACAACAAATTGATCATAATTATGTTCTATGAATTATGTCTAAAAGAATGGAGTTAGCGAGCGAAAAAATTGTTTTCCCCATTTCTGGCATTTTGAGAAGCGAGCGAAAGGCGGAGAATGAATATGTGATATTTTCATGAACAATAATGTACCAAATGTAAAAAAAAAACATCATAATGTGAAATTCAGAAAAGCATTATAAGTTACTTTTAGATTTTAAGTCATACTTGTCATTTATTCGTCATATTGATGTGATACAATTAATCATGCACATTTAAAGATAAAATATGTCGAAGTCTTTCTTCCTTGAACTTTATCATTTTGATCTTGATATAGCTTTGATTATCTTGCAAGTTGTTGTTAAAAAGAATACTTTTTGTTAGCATGCATAAATGCTTTTAATATGGTACAAACATCATAAATGGCTGTATTTTGTCCCAATTTCATTTACTATCCAATTTCATTATGCTGCATAGCTAATACATTTAGTGATTTCATTCAATATTAACCTACAATTAAATACTTCATATATTTCTGTATAAATCAGATCTGCTTACATCATGATGGAAAATCTACAACGGTCATTCATTAAGTCATTCATTAACACCTGGCCATCGCTCTATACTACGTTCTCACAGTAATCTCCAGCTGTGAGTATCGTCTGCAAAGTAGTATATATTATATACAAGTGAGTGGTAGATAATATTGCGCAATAATACAAAATAACTATTCTCCGTACACAGTATGAATAATGTTTGATTAATGTAAAGAAACATTAAATATCATAATTTCAAGTATTTCTTTGAATTTTTTTTTCCAATTCATCTACATTTGATAGTATTCATATTTATCTTCTGCACTAGTTTCTTGGGCGTATTTGTTGTACTCATTGGTAGGTGTTGTTCGTTCTTTTTCAAATTCCGGAGAGCGCTGACATAGAAAGGAATTTTTTGAAAAAAAATTCCTTCCAAAAATCATCATCAATTGTCCGATGTTCATACATCAATCCCGCTAACTAATCATGACGAGATTTAAGTTGTCAATGCTTTATCTGTATATCAACTATTTTACACATGTACACATATACATGTATATATGTCTTTATTATATTTATATTTTTTATGTATGCAATGAAGCCATTTTGTAGCTTTTGTCAAATTTAATTCAGCTTGTACATACTATGGCTGCCTATCTTGTCACCAATAAATATTATCTGTCTGGTCATGCAGCATTATGTTAGCCAGAATATCTTTTGAACTTATATATACAATAAATAATCACTATTAGGTAACTGGTTCATAATGCAATAGAATATTGGTTTTGAATGCACTGATCATAATTCTAGTGATAAATTTTGGGTTTATAATTATGTATATTACTTTTAATGCCTTAAATAGTATTATTATACATGTAATTGTAAAAATGACATTGCTTTACAAATGTGCAATATATTTAAAGACTAAAACATAAATAATGTTATATCACAGCGGTCAGACCACCTACTCACTGTTCCTGAAGAGGCTTTATCTCTGGATTTAGCTGTTAACAAACTACTAGGTGCATGCTTCGTCAGTGACTGACTACTGCCTTACATGATTTAGAATCAGTGGCAGGAGGCAGAACGGCTGTAGAAATTATTAATGGTGTTGATTACATGTTTTTTATACTCTCTTCACAATAAAAAAATCTGCTCGAGTCATTTACAATAATGAACGATTGAATTTACTTATTACTATGATTACTGTTGTAATTAGTCAAAGTTATGTACTGTGACAATATGACTCTAATATTGTTAAATTAGTCTGCGTGTCAAAAAACTCTTGTAAACATACAACTTGAATTTTACATTTCTGCTTAATAATTAGTTAGACACTTGACAAATGATAACAGTTTTCCAGAGCAAAGGCAAAAACTAATAGCTGATCTCTGGGTTTTACTATTGTGCGATTATATTGAACTGTCCGATTGCATAAATTTAAACGTCACATTACACGGTATATTTAATGCTCGGTTAATTTTGGTAGTTCACGTAGAGTATTGTCAGCACATAACACTTATATCTTACTTGCAATATGTATCGTAGTTTGTGTGGCCGAGTGGGGAGACGGTCAGACTACAAATCTTTTTATCGTGGATTCGAATCCCGATAGACACTTATTTTTTTTTATCTTTTTTTCTCATTTAAATTATGGGCGGATAGCGTAAAACAAATTGCATCATGAAACTTGTAGAAGCCTTTGTTTTAAATTTGGTGGCATCTCTTTATGTGATGTTGACAGTAGCTAGCACAACCGACACATGCAGTTAGTAAACTTGAGTGATTTCTACATTGTTTTGAAGTGTTTTATTTTTTATGTCCAAAATTTACTAAATTAAATAGATTTAAAACATAAACCACGAAAAACAAAAATTAAAAAAATGATATATTTGGCTTCAGACTCGCACTTCTTTCAAAAATATATGTTTAGTAGCATTGCACTTTAACCGTACGACCATTCAGCTAGATGAGATATCGACACTAAATTAACCTGCTGATTGTAAATTTTACTGCAAATTTCTATATATAGAACGCGGAAAATAATATATACTGTGTGCGATAACCGTGTAATTATGCAATCATTGCGGACAGTTCAATATAATCGTACAATAGTTGTTTCATGACGAGATTATTATGTTTGTTGTTTTTGTTTGAGTTATAGTGTAGACCAGTAGCTAAATATGCTTTACAATTCAGTAGACCGTCGAGTGTTTATTTAAGCGACAATTTTACACTAAACTTTGTATAAATACACTGAAAGTATGACAATCTTATAATCAGAACAGCTTATTTTACCTCCCGCCGGATCTTTGATTAAAAATTCCAAATATTTTGAATTGTACCTTATGGAAAACTTTTTTATTTATCTATTAAAAATTCTGAAAATTTAAAACCTAGAAGGAAAAATTGAAATAAGACTGTATTAAGTTTTTTAGCAAAATCGCTGTTATAGTTTAAAAGATATTTACGGCAAATAGGGGTCCAGCATTAACGCAAACGACCTATATACAGTAAAATGTTTCTTATTTCCGTAACAAGTTAACCACTTCATGTATATTCTTCAAGTTCATTTTTATGACGTCATACTGAGCGTCTGGCCAATTTCTCGCGCAGAAATACATAAAGTACCAGTTTCAGTGTGATGTTGTAAATCATGAACTACTTTGTCTCGGAATATTCTGGCTTGGGTGCTGTTAGGTTTTGGCGATGTTAAACTGAACGATTGTAGAAATACGGCTATATATTCTAATGACAGTGTATTCATTGCACACAATGAATACAAAAAAAGTATTTTTTTACTTTTTTGTTCAACCGTCTGTGTCGCAAATATCAAACCCACTTATTTAAATACTCACTACAGAAATTTTATACTCACGATCGGTTGTAATCAGCGGAGTAAATGTATGAACCACTTACCGTTGACTTAGATTTGAATAGTAGGAGCTGTAGTCCTGTGGTAGTACGCGCGTTTAGGGATCGAGAAGTCCTGACTTCAAATCCCTCTAGAGGCACTGCTAATCACCTTGAGCAAGAAATTTACCTGCGATTGCTTCTCACCATCCACGTGTAAATGTGAACATTCAAGGGTGATATACTTATATTGCGCCAATTTGTCGGCTGCACCAATTAGCTGAGTAAAAAGACTCCCCAGTGAGATTGATAGATAGATACCAGTAGTCCGATGATCAAGGGTAATAGCTGTAAAGTCGGTGAACGTGCGTGAGCATGAAACCCAGACTATAAAATGCCATTACATTACATTTAACAATATCATTTCAGATGTAGATATTAAAGAACGAAAATGGGATATCAGTTTTGGACTGGCATCATTCTGGTTGTCATAGCAACAGTATACCAGTGGCGCCCTCTAGTGAATAAATACGATATATTAACAGATAAACTATATGAAGAATATGATTATATCGTAGTAGGAGGAGGAAGTGCTGGTTCTGTTGTTGCTTCAAGACTTGCTGAAGATTCTGATAAAACTGTGCTATTGCTAGAAGCTGGAGACCATTTTGCAGAAAAAGAAATGTTCTTCTGGCCATCCGGTTGGGGCGCGGTAATGGGCTCAGATTACGACTGGAAATATTATACAGAAAAACAAACTCATGCAGCTAAAGGTATGCGAGACAACAGGTTTTATTTTCCACGTGGTAAGGTGCTTGGAGGCAGCGGTAACATGAATGGTTTACAGTACACTAGAGGAAGCAAGTTTGATTATGATGGCTGGGCTGCAGATGGTTGTGAAGGATGGGCTTACAAAGACGTACTTCCATACTTCCTTAAATCTGAAGATATAAAAATTGACGAGCTTAAATCATCACCATATCACAGTACTGGAGGACCAATTGCTGTCTCGCATAATCCTCCATCTGGTTTAACTGATCTGTTCATAAAAGCTGGCAAAGAACTTGGATACAAAGAACAAGATTACAATGGTGAAACTATGGAAGGATTTAGTAAGGTACAAAGTAACATTCGTGATAGTGCAAGAAGTAGTAGCTCTATAGAACACCTTGGTGCAAAGGGAAGAAGAAACAATCTTCATATATCAGTAAAAAGCTTTGTAACAAAAATAGACATACAAGATAAAACGGCTAAAGGTGTGTTCTTTATAAAAGATGGCAAGAAACATTATATTAAGGCAACTAAAGAGGTAATTGTTTCAGCAGGTGCTATAAATTCTCCTCAGTTGCTGATGTTGTCGGGGATTGGTCCAAAGAAAGAACTAGAGCAACATGGTATTAAAGTACTCCAAGATTTACCTGTAGGTCAGTACTTAAAGGATCACCAGCTTATTTTATTACCTATGCCTATAAACCAATCCATTAGTTTAAGATCAAGTGATTTAGCTAGCTCTTGGGCGAGCTGGCAATATTATTTATTTAAAACTGGACCACTTGCTACGACAACATTAGATGGTTCAGCATTCCTTCACTCAGACAAATCTAAACAAAAATCATCAGCTCCAGACCTTCAAGTTATATTTTTCAACTTTCTGATGACGGCGAATATTATAGGTTGGGATGATAGCGTGGCTGAGGATATGGTAAACTTTGATTCAGAGTATGGTTTTACTAGTGATTTATGTCTCGCACATCCGTACAGTTATGGTTCTTTAACACTTAGAAGCAATGATCCCTTTGATTATCCGAAAATAAACCCAAACTTCTACTCTGATGATAGAGACATCAAAACAATGGTTGCTGGAATTAGAATTTTGGAAAAGTATGCGGAAACAGAAACAATGAAAGCACCAGGCGTTGATATGAATAAAATAAAACTAACGGCGTGTAGTCGGCATGAATTTCGTTCTGATGACTACTGGGAATGCTACATTCGACACGTATCAAACACAGAGTATCATCATTGTTGTACCTGTAGAATGGGTGGGTACAATGACCCACAAGCTGTAGTAGATCCTAAGCTTCGAGTTAAAGGTATAACTGGACTTCGTGTCGTAGATGCATCAGTGTTTCATGAAGTTACTACAGGTAATATTAATGCACCAACCATGATGATAGCAGAGAAAGCAGCTGATATGATTAGAGGTAAAGATACGGTAGCTAAATTTAGAAACAGATTGTAGACAGATAGATTGTAGGCTTCTTTAAATTGATCGTAAATGCTTGGGATTCATGCCTGATGTATTTTCTTTACTACAGAAATATAACTTGGACTATATCCTACCACTATATTTAGATAGTGAAACAATTTATTCTACAAGAAGATGGAATGGAAACACATTATAAGACCGTGAGTTGTAAAAAGTGATCATTTACATGGAGTCAGCAGACCTAATAATTCATACAACTCAGTCATTTTGAACAACATTCTTAATATGAACAAGCATTCTGTTTTATGGACGGTATCCAAAGGTAACTATCGATGCACTTACCTGTGTCAAATACTCATCCGTATCATTTGTAAACTTAACTGAAGAAACTGTCTTTAGACTTACAATAGATGTTCTACATGTAAGCCTTCTATATTGACAGACAATATCATAGAACATGCCTTTTTGATTTGCAGAGCAAATGAAAATCTTAGAAATCACATATTCCGGTGTTACATGAATGCTTTCGGACACTCTGCTTTTACTAAATTGATTTCAGAAAATCCTATGATCCAATGCATAAGCCTAATAGAGACAGCAATTGTCATACGTGATGATTATTTTGTAAACTGTTGGTTAACTGAACTTCTGTGTAGACTTTATGAATAGTTGTTTCTTTCATGCTTTCCGGTGAAATGCTGTGTTATCCGATGAAAATAAACGATGAAAATATCGGTTTATATTTTCACTACGGTGAAAATATAAAAAATGACGGACTACTTTTTTTCAAGGGAGACAGACTAGCTAGAGCTATTTCAAACATATTAGCGAGTTCAATGGTGACAAAATGCATAAGTTGAAGCTAAATCAGGAGATGATATAAACAAATCCAACATAACCTGTTGCTAACTAATTTTTAAAACGAAAGTCTACAAATTTAGTCGACACAGCTTCAGTCCAGATTATACACGGCAATCAAGCGACTGCACAATGGAGATTTTTTCTACATAATTGGGGTCAAATGCGAGAGTTTCGTGCTTTTAATGAATAGTAAAAAATAACTCATACAATAGTCTTATACAGGTTTTCATGAGAAAATTCATTACAAATCTTAAAATAACTTACGTCACCATTCAAATCCAGCGAGGGAAAACTCAAACATGTCTGAACGCTGACTGTATCAAAGGTGCATCGTGTGCATTGCCACTGGATTCCATTCGTTGGTTCATTTGACGAATATCCAGTCATAATATGGTTAATACAAAGGTTGGCTAGTATTAATCCAAGCCAATCTGTGCATAAATTAGATATAATGAACTGGCTTAAAAATCATCGGCTTTCTTGAGTCTTCGCCATTTTGACAAATCAATGACACATCCCTTCAGCGCGTAGATCTATGTGTTTCCTTACATTATCCTTATATCCATATCATAATTGTGAAACATATACTTTCCAGTCCCTTGATAATATCGTTTAAATCCGAATTAACCGCGTAATATGACATCACAATAAAAACTGTATTGATTTAAAATTCGCGTAGTCCAACTCCAATGTAAACACATTTACCTTGACATTGACTGTTCATTTGCAATACACATTTGTCTCCTTCCGCGTTAGGAAACTGTTACACGATTTTCGAGTTTAAAATTGTTTTACCACATACTTCTTTACCGTAACGATCATGGATTAATTAAATTTGGATGGGTAGTGTCTTTAGAAATGAACGATTACATTACAATAAATTGTGCACACTGGAACTACTTATTTTCGCTCTATCACATTAATAATGAGTCATACGGTCTGTCCATGAACTGGCACAGGTAGAATCTAGATATTCTTGCATCATTTTTCAGGTGAACAGCATGAAAGAAACAGAAAATTCGCCGATTTCGGTGTAAGATCGATTTATATTTCACCTTGTGAGCTCAGAAAATGACATTTTCACTCGTGGCTACGCCACTCGTGAAAATATGTTTTCTAAGCTCACTCGGTGAAATATAAATCGATCTTACACCAAAATTGGCGAATATCCTCTATATCTTATAGTATATATAGCGTCTAATGTTTGACATTCTAACATAGGCACGTGCGCTTTCACTCTTTATTCAATGTGACGTCATCTATGCTTTATTATTCAATAAAATATAGCTGGTGACGGCTGTTGAAATTTTACTCCCCACGTTAAATGAGCAAAGCCGAAAATAGCGCCCGAGTTTAAAGGGTTGACTTTAACAGAACCTTGGAACATGTCAGTAAATTTAAAACATGTACTAACCTTATTACTGGACCAAAAATGGTATAAACTGAGTTTAAAACGATTCTAGCATAAACATGACCTACTTCGAGTTCAAGACGTTTTCTAAGTCCCAGCATTTCCCGGTTCCGATGTCTCATTTCATCCTGCCCTTCATCCGACGATCATGCCAGCCATTATACGAAAATACAAAGATTGACTATTTAATCAAAGCCAAACTGTGCATAGCATAATATAATGGAACTGGCTACGTGTATTCTTTCAAGTTCATAATCATCCAAGCTGACAAGAGCAGTGCTGATTTTCCGAAAATCTAACCTTCCTTGACACACGTTCATAAATCCAATTAATATCCAACCTTTTACAAATATCTCCATCAAACTGTCTGATAACACACTCCTATTCAGTTAACATCCAATTATTTAAGCAGTATTTGCAATATTCCGCCGAAAACATCGAACTTAAATGCTTCATCATCGTGTGTATATAAAATGACACTCACTAAGGGCAAGGTCGAATGTTTATTTCACGGCGCTTATTTTAAAGAATGATGTTTTACACACAAATAAAACTATGACAATTCGTATTTAGTTTTGGGTTCATTTTTTTTAAATTAAGATTTGAATATTATTTGTTTGAAATTAGAATCAATTATCAATGAGATCTGTGTAAATAAAGGCTATTTTCGGCCTTTGCACTGGGGGGCGGATTTCAACAGCATGGCGTTTCTGACAGTAAAAAATAGTTCTATAAAAATATATTTTCTAAGGATGTATTTTGCGATGTTAGAATCGAAATAACTTACAGTTGTCTATATTTTATTGTCTAATAAAACATAGGCACTCGTTTGATGCGCTAATTAAATCACTCGTGCTAAAGCACTCGTGATTTAATCATACGCGCATCACAACTCGTGACTATGTTTTATTAGACAATAAAATATAGACAACTGTAAGTTATTTCTTAATTATACAGTAAAATAATTGATAAATGAACATTAATCACGGGTATCAATTACGGAATACCCTAATTTACGGTAATGAAGGTGATTCTGTAGGGACTTCAGTCAGTTATCTTTCCCTTATAAAATCTGAAGCAATCCAATTGGTAAGTAGGTCCTTACAGTCGGAATCCTCAGATTTTATCATTGAATTCCTATGTAAGGGTAACAAAATAAATCATCTAATATCTTTCTTGTTAATGAAGATATTAACAGAAGTGATGGAATTTAGATAGTTCTTTAACTTAAAAATAATTAGCTTGATTTTCAAACAAATTTAATGATGTACAAAAAAGTTATTTAAGATTAAATTTGGCAAATTAACATTGAAAAGTAAGGGTAAAATCCGAGTAATCCAACTAATTAGACCTACCTATTTTAAAGAGTATGCAAGGGGAAATAGCTGACTAAAGTCCCTTATTACCCTTTGTTTTCTATTATATTCTGTTATACCTAATATTCATTGTATTTGTTTTGCATTTATATTGCATGTACTCTGTTTGCTTTCTTTGCCTTCTTTGACTCTCCAGTTAGGAGGAAATAATATAACTTCAACTTTTTAACTTAGATGGTTGATATTCGTCGACTTTGGTGTAAGATTTATTGTTAAACATATTCTTAAAGTTCTAGCTGAAAGTATGTAGCGGTTTTTGGAGAAAGACGTGCTAAAGAAAGATAATACTTGTTGACGTCGTTCAATGAAGAGGACGCAGTAACGTTCCTTGGCTATAGTGACGTCATGACGTTGAACGTCGTTTCGTATAGTTACGCCGTCACATACGCTAACAAACACACACGCTTTCTGCATTCTGCTATTTTTCAACTTAAAACTGAACATTAAATTAGAAAAGTATGACTGAGGTAAGTTAATTATGTTTAAAATATGTCTTTTAAATATTCTAATTATTAATTACCAATTAATATTAACTTGTCGTTGAAATGAGAAATTATTGTGTATAAATACTTGAACTTATTTTGTCTGGGAAAACCAACATCACTCTTAACCAGATTCAGGGCGCAACACAATAGAGCGTGTTTTATTTTCGTATTATTATATCAAAATGTGACAATGTATGTTATTCTATACAAACGTAAAATAAAATCTGAATCTGAGCCTTTAATCCAAAATGTTCTTAATTTGCTAAAAGTTAATGAATTTAAACTATAATTAGAACTAGTGTGTTTTACAATAATTAGTATTATGCTATATGTACCTGGCCTGAAAATTTGAAACGTGAATAAGTTCAAGTTGTATGAGCTCTGCTCTATAAACTATATAACAAAAACGAATATCTACCAGTAACTTGGTCATTCTTGTTAAGTTACTTGGTAACTTCATTTTATAATTTGTTATCTTTATTTCAGATTGATCATCCAACTTTACAATCAGTACTTTGTACAAAATACAATATCAACGAAAAATTATATGTTGAAGGAAGATTTGTCTCTCTTCTTGGAGATCATGGTATCAGCCTGGTATGTCTAGGAATTAGCATGAAGTGTTTGGTAATTGCTAGAGTTCTACTCAATGATGATATAATGGATTATGAGTTGTTATATATTATACCTCTTACAGTACTATCATTGTCATGTGACTTCATCACACATAAAATAATGGTAAATATTTTAATAGTTTACTATATATTTACTTGCGTTTCTAAATAATAGTTTGCCACTGACTATAGACGAGTCTATATAAATCATGTTTTTCTATAGGCGGACTTCTTGTATTGTATCCTTCTTTACCGTTTGTTTATGTGCAAAACGATGCTAAGTTTTAGGCCAAAGCAAGTTACTAAACTTTGACTTTGAAATGTTACATTAAAACACGTACAGTTTCATAAATTTATCTTTTTATAGTCTTATCTTAACTTAAATATAGCATAACCGATCTAGCGTAGAGAATCCATAATAAACATGACTTACAGCAAATATATTAACTTAAAACGCAAAATAGTACTTGTTGAAAGTAGTTGTACAAAGTTACTTTTATTGATGTGAGAAATTGACCACATCACAATCATGTTCTTATAATATTTAAATCTATTACAGGTAAGAAATCAATACAAACCAACCCAGATGTTTCAATTATGTAGTTCATCAAATCAATTAGACGTATGGAATAACTTCACCACCATCATTCAAAATATAAATTACCAATTACAACCTGGAATTTGGCAACATCCAACATTAAAATCTGTATCTTCTAAACCATCTTACAAAGAAAACAACAACGATATTCACTTCATTCCAATACCACAACCTTCAATTTTAACATCAGAAATGTGTTCAGTCAACATTGGTGTAGATTTAGTTGAGAAGATCAACAATGTTGATTGTTTAAATGTCCATTTTGATAGTTTTGTCAATGACAATGTTCCAGTTAATACAAAGTCAGACATTCCATTGGTTGTGGAAGATGACATGGTACAGCAGGGTAATGACAAGATAACAACAGGTGGAAAAGTAAAGAAAATTTTCAAAAGATTTTTTTCACGACGTGGATAAATATTTTTGTATTTTTTTCACTTGTTTTTTTTTTATTTATATTTTTTTTACATTAAACATGCAAAATGTTATTACTTTTCTGTCTTTTATTTCTTAAGTATATGTTTAAAAGTTTTCCAAGTTGGTCTAACATCACATCGACGTACCAGCTTTCTAGATGAAATGATAAAATCTATGTCATACAGTTTCACATCACTAGACCTAATGGGTGCCGTCAACTTCTCTACTAACGGAGAAATTTGATAAATTGTATAAAATATCGAATCTTCATAGAAAGGTTAAATGTACCATACCGCAAACACTCAAGTCCGTTGCGCAATTGGCTAAGCGCAGGGTTTCGAATCTAGTGTCCCGAAAGGGTAAAAGGTACAACCGCACCCGTTATGGTTTTACCCTTCCTTGAAAACTCGACGGTAATGTCGATTTTCCTCCTTAAAATGTCTATAGAGAAATTGTCGGCCTTGTAAAAGGTGAACTGGCTGTATTTCGTAGGACAAATATGACCTCAAAACAATCACTCTTAAACCCTTAGCATCCATTAACATATCCTTAGTAATTACTCTAAAGTCCATAGCAACGACTTTTACTCCCTAAGCCCACGGCTATAATGTCTAAAGCATACGCTCTACCACCCAAAGCAACCGCTAAATGAGGTCCATAGCAAGCATAATTGCATCTTTACCATTCATTCAAACGTCCAATGCAACAACTTTCACTGCCATAAACTTTATCTCAATGTCAATTTTGACTATCTTCAGACCAACTTTCAAACCTGGTCAAGCTAGGTAAGATCTAAATAGGTAGGCACTGTAGAGGCCTTATTCGTGCTTTTATCGTCGGTTAACCCGCGATACATTACTCCGCTATGCTACGAATGGACAATGGAGTGTATCGGTGTGAGGAGTTATAGCGTTAGATCGCAATTAAAGAAATGTGCAAACCTCGTACTGCGGTAGCGTATCCAACTACTAGTATCTGATTTTACTAAAACTGCTTAAATTCTAATTTTACTAACACCCCTAAAGACGGCGGAAGTGATGTGAGAATGTAATATAGGAACGGCAACCGTGGAAGGAAGCTTCACTGTAACTCCAATTTAGAACAATTTGGTTGTTCGACGCAGATATGCCACCAATTTACCTTCACATATATCACGTGACGCTTGTAGTACCATGTGACTAGTGCTTACAATTAACTGCGAAACATCATTTGCCGGAAGTAAGTTGAACGTCGTGTAGCTAAATATACTAAATAATCCAATATGTTGTTAATTAACAAGAATTATCAAAGCTATAAAGTTTTAGAGTACCGTACACTAGGCATCAAAACTGTTCAAAGCATTAACAAAATAAACTAAAAAGTGCACAATGTTGGATATGAACTGCGTCGTTCACCTTATGCAACCTAACTTGATGCTAATGGCGACAAATCATAAGTATTAGTTATGATAATTTGCTGTAATAATATGATACTTTAAATATGCTATCTAAGTAATGACTGAATACTCATAAACGTCCATTTTATTTTACTTTGCGCTGAAACGTGCTATTCATTCCATTTAACATACTTAAGGTCACCGATGTGAACATCAAAATTTAAATGTAGTGAGAGTGGTTATCCATTCATTGATGGGACATAAATGCTGTGACGAGTTTGGTAAAATTCATACAGACAAGAAAACCAATGTTCACATGATCATCAAAAAGTTCAGGCGTTAGCGTACATAGAAATCCGACATCCATTAAATTAATTGAATATGCATCAAATTACATCGCAATTCAAAACATTTGCGGTGGCGTAATTAATCTAATTTTGATATCGTAAGAATATAACGTAAGAACGATAACTAAGGAAAGAGATTTAACAAACTCCTCACAGCGGTTACTTCCCTTTATTAAAACAACTATCATGGTAACCACACATAAATTCGGTCGTCGGAGTGTATATCTTTTAATTAACATTAAATTTGTTATTTTCTTTGAAATAAGTTTTCTTTCTATTACTCGCACAAACATGAATGCAACGCGTGTCGTAAGCCGTTAGAGGAGTTTGCGCTCAGATGTCTCTGCAAGCAACATGTATGTAAATGCTAATCTTTGATTGCACGAATAGAATTCCTGCCGTCGCATAAGCCAATGCATGATAACCAGATCGTATCGCAGTAGCGTACTTTTCTGGTTCTCAGTCGTACCTTAATGGGTAAAAGTACGTCAAGCAAAGCAGAATAATGTTGGCGCCCGATGTATGCTACAGGGTATCGGATAATTCCGTTTTTCAAATGAACATTTCTCACTATATGCTTAAATTAAAGGTACTTAGCACAATAAGTACCGTGGATACCTTATTGTAGCTGTTCGTTTACATTTATGTAAAAAACATCGGAAAAATATTTGGATAATCGTTCGCTAAATTGAACAAAGAAAAATCGACTTCGAATGACCAAAAATACTCGTCAAATTACCGTTGTTAGAAAATAAAAGAGAAAATAAAAGAAATGTAATAGTTATAACCTGAAGATGCCCTATGGGCGCCGCCATTATTGCGCTTTGCCTGACCCAAAAACGATAGTGGTAAGGGGGCGGGTAATCAAGCAATCAAACCCGAGATCTTATCGTAATAAAATTGATTGAATCTAATACAATTCCAACTTCCAATTTATATCCCAATCGGATACATGTATTTCGGAGATCTTCTACGCAGTTAAGAAATGGAAGTCAAGAAGAAGTAGCGATACTACAAGTAATTAGGCACAGCGAATATCTCGTTTGAAATACTCACATAAAATTGTTTGAAGCATTAAAAAATTTGTTGAAGAATTATGTCACCAAAGTCATGTTTCTTTTTGATTATATTGATTAGAGAAATTCAATTAACTAAGGAATCCATGTTAGAACTACTTTCTCTGTGGTCATGATGTCCGTGACATATCTGCTAGGAAGATCTCCGAGGTGTTTCTAATGAGAAACTTTCCTCAGCGATTACCTCCCTTTTTCGAAAAAATCTTTCACCAAAGTTAGTTCGGTCGTCATTAAACCAAATATTACGTTTCAATATTTTTTATGAAACTAGTTTTATTTCTCAAGTAATTATGCCGTTCGAGTAATGAACGTGCCACACAATATTAAAATAGCGTGAATAATCTTTACTTTTACACCGGTTACCTTAAGTATGTAATGGTAAAACGCATTCTCATTCCCAGAGTCTAGCAGGATTCTCAATACTAGCTAGTATCGAGAATCTTACTAGACTCTGGGAACGAGAATGGGTAAAACGTTGTGTAAAAGAGTTTTTAAATGGTCTGACGTTTACTAAAGTAATTCGGTAGATAGGTATTTTATTGCCTTTATTCCTATTTTTTTATTACGAATAAAGAATTATTGCCATTAGTTTCTTATTAAGTTGCATAAAGGTTAATAATACAGCCCATCCAAACCTTGTATACCGTAGCCTGTTCAATAACCCCGAACGTTCGTAACGTTAGGGTCGGAACAACTTAACCCAAAGACAACCCGAGACAACTCAATTCCCAACTAACGCCTTTTCGGGTTAAGTTGTCTATGGGTTGAGTTTTCCCGTATCCGTAACGTTAGCTAACTGCTGGCTAGTTTATAAAGCAAATGATGTTGAAACACTGTCTTATTTTGAATAGACTATATCCGGAATTCAAATATTTGGGTTTTCCCTGTAGGTACAAACAAACTTTTACACTCACAATGAAAACATGTGTAAAAAGAACAGGATTTAATCCATTTTCGTGTTTTTCATTAATAATGTGTAAAAATCTTTGTTTGTACCTACAGCGCACGGACGGAAAACCCCACAAATTTGAGTTCCGAATTAAGTCTATATGGAATGTATCATTTAATACGGAATTCACTATTTATAAACATGAGACTACATGTAGCCCCTTTAACCTTCATAAACATGAGCATTCATGTAGCCCCTTTAACCTTAAGTTTATAAACATGAGACTTCATACGCTCCTTCACAAATATGAGACTAAATGTATCACATGTGTTGGGACATCTTCATTAAGGATTAAACACTAAAATCCAGTCCAAATTTAGTTCATGCGCCACATGGACAAAATCCACTGTATACAGTCTCTATCAACCAATAACTAGTGTAATGAACTAGAATAGAAATTTTGTTCATGCGCGGCATGAACAAAATTTGAAAACTATAATACGAATAGGCTGCATACAGTCTAATTTGTTGAATAAAATGAACTGTACAGCGAGTATAGTGAATTCCATATTAAATGATACATTCCATATTCAAATAAGACAGTGTTTTGATGTATAATAAGAGATATTTGTCAGTTATATTTCCTTGATATAGTGTGAGAAGACTCAATTGGTACGTAGGTAATATCAGTTGTAATCCTCGGATTTTATTATTGAAATTCTATGTAAAAATATATCATCATAAACCTTTCTTGTTAATCAAGATATTAATTAGTGAATAGACTTATATATACAATACTCCTTTACACAAACACTGCTTTGATTGATTTGCAGTCAAATTAAATAATTGTCTTAAATGTTATTTAGCATCGACTGCGGTAAATTGGCATTAAGAATAACAGGGCATTATCCGAGTAATCCAACTATCGACCTACTTTTTTGAAGAGTATTCAAGAGGAAATATCTGACTAATATCATTTACTATACACCCGGGGCATACAGTCACGTGATCTATAAGAACAACTAATAAAGTACACAAGGCTATTTTGGCCTATTTGTCTTTTCAGTGAAATCACAAAGCGCATAAAATAACTAATACCATCTTTTCCGAAAAATCCCAGTGGGTCTTGTAACTTGATCGTTTGTGAAAAATAGTTTGCACAAATATTGAATCGAGCGATAAATTAGGTCATGTGCAAAAATATATTTAAGAAATTAGAGCAAACATGTTTTAACTCACAATACTGGCATTTTGGGACAATGGATGTATAAATTATTTTATGCACTTTATTAATCGTTCCTATGTTCAAGCTTCTGCGAGACTTTGACGAAATTAAACGCTTGATTGCATTCTCAAGATCACGTGATTACATACCCAGATAAAGTATGCATGTACCTCATTTCTTTGACAAGGTATTTGTGGTGCTTTTCACAAAAATTCTTACGAAATAAATCTCCGTAAGTCAAAAGCAAGAATTATCAATAATACGCTCATTTTTTGGCTTATCGATTTTAAATATAATACAAATTGTGTAGAATTGTGTATACCTTTTTAATATCATATCATAGTTATGCTTATTGTCCGTCTGACTTTGAAGTGCTATTTATATGAAACTGACTTACGAAGATCTTTTTCGTAAGAATTTTTGTGAAAAGCATCACAGACCATTTAATAGTCCTTTACGCTACATTACACCACAGTGTTGTGCGTTTTACATTAGTCACATGGTACTACTAGCATCACGTGGTCTATGTGATGACAACGTGTGATGTAGTCTGGACGTTTTTGTTGAAAGAAGTGTGGGTTTTATGGTGAAAGCATTCGTTCACAATGGTGCGGAGCTCAATTTTACTCGATCATAACACACCCAAAATAATAACAGGCCCAAAGGTTATAAAACTTGACCGAGAACTCCCTACTCAAGGCACAATTTAGTTCCCATTGGGATATTAAAGCGTTGTTAGATAAAGCGCAACTTAGAAACCTCGAATATGTAAGCACTATTCAATTATATTTCTATTTTATTACGGATGATATCACAGAGATATGTTCTAACAACAAATTGAGCTTTTAAGCACGGAGTCCATTGTCATGTTTTATAACCTCGACCCTATTTCAATGGGATTCTGACCTCTGGGAATATTCATAATTCTTTCATCCATTCCTGTCTTGAACGTTGATATTTACCTGGCACAGATCTTCTACGTTTTCATCAAGTAAATATATAGCGTGGTCGAGTGGTTAAATATAATTGCCAGAGACGAACTCAAACGATTTGTGTGAGAACATGCCTAAGTGTAACGTATCTTAATCCATTAAATAAATATTTTATAAACATGATGTATGTTCGGTCATGCATATAGTTAACGAATGCAGATCTGTACTAGGTCAATATCAACATTATGATACAGGTAGGGTGCGTTGCCTAAGTAAGTCGCTAGGTATCGCTACGAAGCAAAATACTAGGAAACGGCTTGCTACAAGATATCGCTTCATTACGCTACGTAGCGAAAAAATTCTTCGCTACCCGAAAGCGCTTTAACATATCAAAATGGCTGCCTCCGCAATAATGTGACTTCCTGTTTGCCGACAATTTGGTTTTTATGTTTGACTGACTATAGATGAATTGAAATTGATATTTGTAATTGTTAAAAAAAAACATATGTTTTGCAGTGATTTTATACTTGTTAAAGCCTTATTTAGTTTGAAATCGCCCCGAAAACATGCAATTGCAATAAGCGCAAAAGTTTTAGTCGGCGAATGCCGCCATCTTGGTTTGTGACGTCAATAGCTAGCCGTTTCCTAAAACGAATCGCTACAAGAAAGCGCTCATTCATAGCGATGCGTAGCAAAAATCGTTAGGCAACGCGCCCGTAGACCACTTGATAGGAAATATTTTACTGTAACATCTTCAGGTCATTGTACAAGTCGAGAGTTAGAG
The DNA here is from genome assembly GCA_025267735.1 of Mactra quadrangularis. Lineage (NCBI taxonomy): Eukaryota > Metazoa > Mollusca > Bivalvia > Venerida > Mactridae > Mactra > Mactra quadrangularis. The sequence continues at coordinate 37,954,023 of CM046296.1, read as the reverse complement.
ATCCTTTAGTGCTTTGTTTTCAAAGGCTTTGAAATAGTTTATAGACTAAATAACAACTTGTATCATGTACAAAGTATAAGCCACACTTCACATCGGTTACGTCCCTTGTTGTTTATATTTTCAACAAGGGACGCAACCGCGGAGGTATGTTAAGTAAAGGTAGGTACGCATTCGAAACTCCTCGGTCATTTACTACGAATTATTGATTCAATAAATGGTCGAGATGTTCCGAATGGATAAGTTCGTTTAACTAGAATTTTATTGTTAATTTTATTCAAATGTCAGTGGCGTATACATTAACCTCGCTGATTTCAATAAAGTATGCATTCAAAAGTACTGTACCGAGTATCTTAAGTCATGGGGAAATACATGCGCCACTGGCAGTTGAAGTAAACTTGATACGTGTAATTACATCTACCAAATGTTGGTTTGTACCTTTAAATACCATTTTTAGTGTTCCCAAATCCTATTAGAATATTTAGGGCAACAAGTCCTCGCCTTGTACAACAAGCTGAACAATATACAGTTAAACATCTACCGAGTAAGAAAAAAGACAAACACTCAGAAAGCACACCTTGTCATAGAGCATTTCATGCTCAGGGATGCTTGAAGACCATACAATTGTAGTTTAATAGGTACATGTATATAATACATAATATCATGTTTATCTTGTAGTCTTATGTACATGTAGACAAATAATGTCTGTCATTGTTGTTTGTTCCTTCATTTGGATAGATACACCGACATCTTCTATCAAGCTTGCTTGACTACGAGGATCTTACTGTTTATAGACCTGCAGAAAAATAAAAAGCTACATTAAGGTTTAACACTATATATAAAGGAGAATTCCCCTAATGTGAATCTCAATTAGGAACTTTTTTAAAACCAAGTCGTATTCAAAACCTGTATTTTATACTTTGTAATAAAATGGATCTATCATTCTGAAATCTAGCTAATAAATTGTTAATTGTTTATGATGAACGAAAGAAAAGTGAATTTCATGATATATGATACATATAATATTCAATATACATGATGTTGTAATAATATAAATTAAATGTATTTGATACTACTGTATTACTATTTAGAGTTTATCAATACTTTATTTGTTTACTTAATCCAGCTGTATGTCAAATGACATGCTCATATAATTGAATAATGCACAATGAGACGACAACCTCTATATATGGTGAAAATTAAAATCATTGTCAAATTTCTATAGAAGGGTATAATCTGTCGTATAGCCTGTCGTAGTTCGATTTTTAAAGACATTAAAGAGCCTTATACATCAGGGCGGAAAAACGACAAGAATAGCTATGTGTTCATAAAGTATTTTCTTTGGACATTGTTTGTTCCTACAGTATGTAATATTCAAATGTCTATAAATAAAAGCATAGCCATACAGTAAGACATGTAGCAATAGGCATATAACTTCTGCATGGTGACAGTCCCGAATTTTTGATCGAAGAACTAAACATTAATCATTAAACTTTAGTTATGACAACATTACAATGAGAAACTTCAATCACAGGAGTTCCCGAAAGTGAATTATATGATGTTGTAAGAACTTGTTTCACAATCGAGCTAAAATGAATTAGTACAACAGCACAGGAGCTTGACATTCTGTATTGTAGTTTGAAAAAAACAACTGACACGGACGGATTTGTTTTTCAAACTATGATACAGAATGTCAAGCTCATGTGCTGTTGTACTAATTTATTATAGCTCGATTGTGAAACAAGTTCCTACAACATCAGATAATTCACTTTTGGGTCCGCTTCCTGGTCCCTCAGTTCTGAGCTAGTAGGATAAAGTTTCTTGCTCAAGGAAACAACGGTGTAGGTTTTGGATGGATAGCTCATGTGCTTAAATTTAACATACACATTATAGAAGATTAAATGTTTACCTTATTTAGATCCTGATGATCTTACATTGATGAGTTAAACATAATTTGTACTATGATTACCATATTCTGTCGTTGGTGTTATTTGAATATTCTACAAAAACATAGAACAAAAGTTGAGTTTTAAATAAATAAAAGTACATGTACACATAATAATTTGATTAGATGATTTGAAAGTTAACATATCTGACAATATCAATCAGCAATTTAGTGCTGGACGTTAAAAATCTGACTTTTATTAGTTAAAACTAGCGTTTGGGTCTGGCAACCGCACATGTTCTTATTGAGAATGTATGCGGTTGCTTTAAATGAAGAAAACTTAGTACTGGTGCATCCTAAGAACGATAGATTGACATATATAAACTATCTTGCTCACATGTTTCTGATTGTTGATAAATGTACAAAACCAAATCAAGCCAAAAATGTGTCTCTAGCAACCTGGATTTTATTGTACGTAACACCTACACCTGTAGGTATTGATTCAGGTGTGATTGGACAAATCTAAATATAAGACCTTTGAGAACTCATTTTTGCTAATTGATAAGATGGTGCGTTACAAACATACACACTTTCAAGATTTTCATGCTTTCTTATTTTGGATAGGGTGTAAATATGCACACATCAAATATGATTTTTTGTGATTAAATAAATTCAGAGATCTCTTCATTGGTGAAGTGACGATAGACAACTGTCCACTCTTCATTGGTGAAGTGACGATAGACAACTGTCCATGTATGTATATATCGATTTTGAGCAAGACGTGGCACGCGCTGAATGATATTGGGTATGTCAGGCAGTTATTATCAACGTAGCTAGGTGCGTTGATATAAACAATTATCAAGATTTGAGCATTTTGTAGTCGACACCGGTTGCCTTAAGCCAACCAAAACGATGCATTTGAGGTCACATGATAAGAAAATGGCCGTAAAAAAGGGGTGTGTGAATGGACTACTCTCCGCCATTAACAAGTTGTTGACTTAAATCAAGCTGGCGCATAGTCAATAGCGGGCATCAGCAGATGTTTAGGAAGGCTGCACATCACTAAATATTTTAGCGGACATTAACATTTTCACTCAAGTATTTTTGATAACTAATCAATTGTAAATAGACTTGTTCATCGACTAAATATATACATCTATGGAGAAGACATCAAACACGACTGAGCGTTGATTTCAAGCATTTTTAGAAATGCTAATACTTGTTGTATTTCATTAAAGCCATTACCAATTCAAATTTCTAATTTACGAAGTTCGACAAACACGTGTGGCACTTCGGAAAGTTACGCAATACATTTTACCAAATCTACTAGTAATTCATCGTCGGTAACCCACGGTACTCCGTAATACCCTGGGTTACCGAGGATGCTAGTGATTCTGATATCTGAGAATTCTAGATATACAATTAAACTATCAAAAGAATAGGGGAACAATTGCAATATACTTACCAGCGGAACGATTGTCAAAACGTCAGTAGTTTTCCATTTACTCTAAGAATAAACTCAACATGGAACAAATCTACATCTATAGACATCAGAACCAACCTAGAATATATATAATACAGGAACCAGGGTAGTGTGACACGTGACCAAAATAATTCAAAATGGCGGATTTTTTCCGTGTCTTCACCGGGTTTCGTACTGAAGACATAGTTGACCTATCGATGAGATCAAGAGGTCAAAATAATATTTTTGTCTCTTGGTCTTATAGATGCGGGATCGTTATAAGAAGATCTTACACTGTAAAACAGCATATGCCAATTCTTTACATTCCTTGCTAAGAGTCTAATGCATGAACTTTTAAAGTATACGCTATATTAAATAATAATTGCTCTCTAGAATTTGTAGTAATACATCGTAAACATTTTACGAAGATTTCCTGCTTTTGGTTTACGATGTTTTCGGTCGTAAGATATTTTTCTAAATAAAGCGCGGGGCTAAATAGGTGTCTATCTTGTAAATCTTTCTTGTCTTGTCTAAAATCCTTTTCCATAGGCATCAGTCACAACCTGAAATAGACAGAACAAAAGAAGAGGAACGCGAAAAAATATATGTTACATGACATGTACAGTATATTGAAGAGAAGATAAATTATAAAACAATAACTAAAGAAACGCTGAAAAAAGAACAAATTAGTATGGGCATATGGAGGAGATACGGAGCACGGACAAGCATGCATAAGGGACAAGGAGGGGGCACGGGCAGGGATTTTTACACCATGGGGGTTTTGTGGTCCGTTTAGGGCGGTCATTTCCGCTACCATTCCCACCTATTCACCAGGGCTATAGGAATTCTCTGATCACCATTATCACAAGATGGCCGGCTGTCTTGAAAAATTGTTTTATCTAGTTTAGACAAATTAATAAACTCTCCCAACCCGACCAGCTATCCTGACCCCCTCCACCCCCTTCTAGTAATCATTACATTCTTAGCCCCTCATAAAAATGCAAAAAAAACATGCCCCTAGACAGGCATTTACCGATACATAAACCCGACAGAACTTCAACTTCCCCTATCAAATATACTCTTTAGCTCAAATTTTCGTCATCAAAGGTATCCACCTTAAACGAAGTAATTAAAGGTTATCTTTTTATTGGTGATTCACGAGAGTCTTATTACATTTAAATACACATTTTCTGGTCAAAGTATTTATATTTTCAAGAAGCTAGGCTAGATGACGTATTCGAATTTGAAAGAGGCTGTATGAAATTCTTATTTTTAATTTCACATGATCTGATTTCTAGAGCGTAAGGTGACAGCAAAATCATTTTAAATAGCATTTAGTAAATTGATCCAGATAAAGATGGTTTTTTTTGCGGTAGAGATCAAATGATTTATCTAAGACGATTGGGAGGCTGTTTTACTAAAATTGTTTTTTTCCAAATCGGCAAAATATTAGAGCACAGAAATCTGTTAAATTGGAAAGGCACTTGTTCGTGTTTTCTGAGTAATATACATTTACTGTACATGTATTAGTGTGTATATAGTACATACTTTTGGATGGGTATATGTAGACATGTAGTATGTTTGAAGGGGACTTTTTCATGCCGGTAGCATGTGAACTAGAGAACAATCTTCATTCAGGGATTATTATTTGTAATTAGTCTGGTTGAGATGGGACCATTTGTTGTCTCTAAATGTATGTCATTACACCATTATGCAAAGACTAAGTGTGTCTTTTACAGACTGATATGGGCTTGCAACAATGTATATGTACATTGGATTTGTATGTTCAGGTGGGAAACAATCTGGCGAAACAAAGAATTTGAATAGAGAACAAATCAAGTGTTATACAAATAGTATGTTATGTACTTAGACTGTTCAATGTATAAGGGTGATAGTGACACCTATTAGTTAGGGATTTAGTTCTGTCAATGTTGTGTTTCTTACAGAACTTCATTTATGCAAAGAACGCAAGTTTAGTTCAAGCTTGTTTTTGGACATTATTGCAATCAGTGAATTCTTGCTGACAAGTTGAGGAAAATTGAGGTTATGACGAATTTTCAAAACAGTCTGTTATAGCTGAGATTTGAACTAGATCATCAAGGTTTCTGCATTTGGAGTTATAACTGATCAAAACCATCTTGTAATACTAGTTTGTTTGTTTAAAACAGAATATTAACTGATTGATATGTTCATATCTCGTAACTTTTAACCTGAAGCAATAAGCGAATAAAACAATAATTGATAGCAGACATTTCAGTTAAGACTATTACATTGTATAAAGACTATAGCTGAACAAAATACGGTCAGAAAACATTGGAATAATCTAACAAACATTTCTATATTGTACTTTAATGTAACTATTAACTGTACTGAAAAAACATCAGAATATTGAAACAATTTACAATGCATATTTACAAGTCCTCAGAATGATAAAATATGTCATTATTAAAAATGTGTATCTTATACAATATACTTTATAAACATTATGTTAAAACGAGTTGAAAAATATGTTTATCAAAATAAATACATTAAGTACTTATGAGTTACAACAATATGTTCACCTATTGTATGTATAGTTTAATACCTTTAACAAAAAACAAAAAATATATAATTACATTTACACCCTGAACTATAATATTTAACAACCATTATCATACTAGTAAATATAAAGTCATCATCCATTAAATCATCAACCAAGCCATGTAACATGTAGATTTATACCAATTGTCAACGACTGTCTGCAGTAAAAATCATTATAAAATGTTGTTCTTATAAACAAATCCCAATTAGCAAGTTTAGTATTTCATAATATGTACATTTATCATTAAGCTTATATGTATAAATGAAATATACCGAACTCCCTCCACATTCATGTAAATAACAACATAATTCATTATACATTCATTATTCATACAATCATTTCAATAGCCAAAAATATTTCAATAATCCCTTAAATTTTTTTTCCAAATTTGATTTAGACGTATACATGTATGAAGCACCCTAGCTAGACTTAGTACTATTTTCGCCATGCCTATTATGTTGTTATTGTTATATGGACCTGAGGTATATGGGCCCTTCACTAGATTGCTCAGAATTATATTTAATTACAATAACTCCGATCTAGCTATCCTCCCATAAAATGGGCCCATCACTAGATTGCTCAGAATTATATTTAAGTTGATTGAATAATTCCGATCTAGTTATCCTCCCATAAATGGGTCCTTCACTAGATTGCTCAGAATTATTTTTAGTTTATACAATAATTCCGATCTAGCTATTCTCCCGTAAAAAGGACCGTTTACTAGATTGCTCAGAATTATATTTCACTTTAATAAATAATTCCAATCTAGCTATCCTCCCATAAAATGGGCCCTTCACTAGATTGCTCAGAATTATATTTAGTTTATACAATAATTCCGATCTAGCTATCCTCCCATAAATGGGTCCTTCACTAGATTGCTCAGAATTATATTTAGTTTATACAATAATTCCGATCTAGCTATCCTCCCATAAAATGGGCTCTTCACTAGATTGCTCAGAATTATATTTAGTTTATACAATAATTCCGATCTAGCTATCCTCCCATAAATGGGTCCTTCACTAGATTGCTCAGAATTATTTTTAGTTTATACAATAATTCCGATCTAGCTATCCTCCCATAAATGGGTCCTTCACTAGATTGCTCAGAATTATATTTAGTTTATACAATAATTCCGATCTAGCTATCCTCCCATAAAATGGGCCCTTCACTAGATTGCTCGGAAGTATTGATATGTTTTTGGTATTTTTGAACTTATATATTATATGTCAACAGCATGCATAATAAGTACATCGTTATCAAGCATCATTAGCGCTTACTACATGTATTTAAAAATACTCTTAAATAATTTTAATTTTTTTACTATGTATAATGATCATGTTATTAGATAACTAAATGTGTAGGTGTGAGTATAAATCATTTCAGTATGTTCAAACATTATTGAACCATATGGTAATTTTACAAAGCTAACAATAGCTTTTATTGTGACAGAGAGTTGATTTATTTGGTACGACATGTAAGTCAATGGCTTGCTAGATAATTTTCAAAAAGACTCAATTCAGTTTGTGTCGAAACTGAATGTTACAAAATTTAATCAAAGCAAACTTGTAAATAAAAATACCAAAAGATTATAAACTCACAAAAATGTTAACTAATCTGCTTTAAAAATGACTATTCATTAAATAAGCATAATAACTTAAGCAGAACAATGTTTGTCTTTAAACTGTTCCAATGTTTTACTTAATAAATTGATCAGCATGTATATTTAGTATTTCTAACACTCGTCTATTATCACTATTTGTATTTTCAACAACCAGTGAACATTCTGTTATAAACTATTATTATACAAAGAGGAAGCAACCAATATGAGGATATGCGTCAATGTAGCTCACTTATCGCAATAGGAAAGCAAATGCCTTTGTCAATATGAGAATCTATAGACCTGTTGTTAAGGATTAAAGTTACAGTGGTCATAAAAGACAGAAACCTACAAAAGGATTGGAACATAAGAACAGGCTATGATGTACTCAGCTGTATCTTAATTGAAGACAGAAGCCTACATGAATGTAATGGTAGGAAGGTGTGGTATATTCTGTGTATGTTTTCTTAATTCAATATATATAGCTAAATAGTAATACTGATAGAAAGGCACACTGTGTGCATGCTTTTATCTGACGAAAGATACTTACCTGAGAAAAATGAAGGACCGGCATGCCATATTGTGTGTAATCTGGATTTAAGATAGAAACCTACAGGAGAGTAATGATAGAAAGGCATGCCATATTGTGTGTACAATTGAAGAAAGAATTTTTTCTTTCAAAAATAGTAGAAAGGAAAGCCATATTTTAAGTGTACTCTTATTTGAAGATAGAAACCCAAATGGAAACATTGAAAGAAAGGCATGCCGTATTGAGTGTATGTTTATAAATTGATAAAAGAAACTGTCCTGAGGAAATAGTAGAAAAGAAAACCATATTTTGAGTGTCATCTCAATTGAAGACAGAAACCTACAGGGGAATAATGGTAGAATTGCATGTTATAGTGTTAGAACAGTTATTAATTGAGGACAGCTACTTACAATGAATGACGTGCCATAGTATGGGTATGGTATCTTGATTGAAAACGTGATAGTATTAATAAAATGGCATGTGATATAATGTGTGTTATGTTATTTGAAGACATATACTAAAATAGGGGTACTAAACAAAAGGCTTGCCAAATTGTGTGTATGTTATTTGAATTAAAGACAGAATCTTACAGGAGCATAATGATAGAATGGCATGCCATATTTTGAGTATTATTTTAATTGAAGACAGAAACCTACATGAGAATATCGATAGAAGGCATGCCATATTAGGTGTATGTTTCCTTAATTGAAAACAGATACTTACCTAAGAAAAATGATAGAATGGCATGTCATATAATGTGTATGTTTATGTCAATTGAAGAAAGATACTTACCTGAGAGTAATGATATAATGACATGCCATAAGTATGTGTAATCTTAATTGAAGACAGAAACCTACAGGAGAAAATGATAAAATGTAATGCCATTTTGTGTGTGTTATCTTATTTGAATAGAGAAGCCTCTATGGGAATATTGATAGAAAGACGTGTCATATTGTGTGAACGTTTTCTTAATTGAAGAAAGATACTTACCTGAGAAAAATGATGGAACGGCATGTCATATTGTGTGTAATATGAATTTAAGATAGAAACCTACAGGAGAAAACTGATTGAAAGGCATGCGATATTGTATTATCTCAATTAAAGACAGAATCCTATCGATAGAAGGCATGCCATATTAGGTGTATGTTTCCTTAATTGAAAACAGATACTTACCTAAGAAAAATGATAGAATGGCATGTCATATAATGTGTATGTTTATGTCAATTGAAGAAAGATACTTACCTGAGAGTAATGATATAATGACATGCCATAAGTGTGTGTAATCTTAATTGAAGACAGAAACCTACAGGAGAAAATGATAAAATGTAATGCCATTTTGTGTGTGTTATCTTATTTGAATAGAGAAGCCTCTAAGGGAATATTGATAGAAAGACGTGTCATATTGTGTGAACGTTTTCTTAATTGAAGAAAGATACTTACCTGAGAAAAATGATGGAACGGCATGTCATATTGTGTGTAATATGAATTTAAGATAGAAACCTACAGGAGAAAACTGATTGAAAGGCATGCGATATTGTATTATCTCAATTAAAGACAGAATCGTACAGGAGAATAATGATAGAATGGCATGCCATATTGTGTGTGTTCTCTTATTTTACTGAGACAGAAACCTCAATGGGAAGATTAATAGAAAGGCATGCCATATTGTGTGTACAAATGCAGATAGAAATTTTCCTTACAAAAGTAGTAGAAAGAAAAGCCATATTTTGAGTGTTCTCTTATTTGAAGATAGAAACCCAAATGGGAAAATGAAAGAAAGACATGCCGTATTGAGTGTATGTTTTATAAATTGATAAAAGAAACTGTCCTGGTGAAAATAGTAGAAAGGAAAGCCATATTTTGAGTGTCATCTCAATTAAAGACAGAAACATACAGGGGAATAATGGTAGAATTGCATATCATAGTGTTAGAATAGTTCTTAATTGAAGACAGCTATAATTACCTGACAAAAATGAATGATATGTCATAGTGTGTGTATGGTATCTTGATTGAAAACAGAAATCTACATGATAATATTAATAGAATGGCATGTAATATAATGTGTGTTATGTTATTTGAAGATAGATACTTAAAACGGGGTATTAAAAAATGCATGCCACATTATGAGTATTTTATTTGAATTAAAGACAGAGTCTTAAAGGAGAATAATGATAGAATGGCATGCCATATTTGAGTGTTATCTTAATTGAAGACAGAAACCTACATGAGAATATCGATAGAAGGCATGCCATATTATGTGTATGTTTTCTTGATTGAAAACAGATACTTACCTAAATAAATGATAGACTGGCATGTCATATTATGTATTAAGTTTATTTCAATTGAAGAAAGATACTTACCTGAGAGTAATGATATAATGACATGCCATAAGTGTGTGTAATCTTAATTGAAGACAGAAACCTACAGGAGAAAATGATAAAATGTAATGCCATTTTGTGTGTGTTATCTTATTTGAAGAGAGAAACCTCAATGGGAATATTGATAGAAAGACGTGTCATATTGTGTGAACGTTTTCTTCATTGAAGAAAGATACTTACCGGAGGATAATGATAGAATGACATGCTTTATTAAGTGTGTTATCTTATTTGAAGAGAGAAACCTCAATGGGAATATTGATAGAAAGGCATGTGATATTGTGTGTATTTTTTCGAAATTGAAGAAATATTTCATTCTCTGAAATGATAGAATGGGATGCATGGTTATGTGTATTATCTTGATTGAAGAAGATAGAAACCTCTAAGGGAAAAATGCTAGAATGACATGCCATATTGTGTGTAATCTGAATTTAAGATAGAAACCTACAGGAGAAAATTGATTGAAAGGCATGCGATATTGTATTATCTCAATTAAAGACGGAATCCTACATGAGAATAATGATGGAATGGCATGCCATGATGTGTGGGTAATCTTATTTTAAGACAGAAACCTCAATGGGAAGATTAACAGAAAGGCCTGCCATATTGTGTGTACAATTGAAAAAAGAAATGTTTCTTTCAAAAATATTAGAAAGGAAAGCCATATTTTGAGTGTTCTATTATTTGAAGGTAGAAACCCAAATGGAAAAATGAAAGAAAGACATGCCGTATTGAGTGTATGTTTTATAAATTGATAAAAGAAACTGTCCTGGTGAAAATAGTAGAAAGGAAAGCCATATTTTGAGTGTCATCTCAATTAAAGACAGAAACATACAGGGGAATAATGGTAGAATTGCATATCATAGTGTTAGAATAGTTCTTAATTGAAGACAGCTATACTTACCTGACAAAAATGAATGATATGTCATAGTGTGTGTATGGTATCTTTATTGGAAACAGAAATCTACATGATAATATTAATAGAATGGCATGTAATATAATGTGTTATGTTATTTGAAGATAGATACTTAAATGGGGGGGCATTAAAAATGCATGCCACATTTTGAGTATGTTATTTGAATTGAAGACAGAAACATACAGAAGAATAATGATAGAATGGCATGCCATATTGTGAGTGTTATCTTAATAAAAGAGAGAAACCTACATGAGAATATCGATAGAAGGCATGCCATATTATGTGTATGTTTTCTTAATTGAAAACAGATGCTTAATTAAGAATAATGATATAATGGCAAGTCATATTATGTGTAAGTTTATTTCAATTGAAGAAAGATACTTACCTGAGAGTAATGATATAATGACATGCCATAAGTGTGTGTAATCTTAATTGAAGACAGAAACCTACAGGAGAAAATGATAAAATGTAATGCCATTTTGTGTGTGTTATCTTATTTGAAGAGAGAAACTTCTATGGGAATATTGATAGAAAGACGTGTCATATTGTGTGTTGTTTTCTTAATTGAAGAAAGATACTTACCGGAGGATAATGATAGAATGACATGCTTTATTGTGTGTGTTATCTTATTTGAAGATAAAAACCTACAGATGAATATTGATAGAAAGGCATGTGATATTGTGTGTATTTTTCGTAATCGAAGAAATATTTCATTTACTGAAACGATAGAATAGGATGCATGGTTATGTGTATTATCTTGATTGAAGAAGATAGAAACCTCTAAGGGAATAATGCTAGAATGACGTGCCATATTGTGAGTATGTTTTCTTAATTGAAGAAAGATACTTACCTGAAATTAATGATAGAATGACATGATATATTTTGTGTTATCTTAATTGAAGACAGAAACCTACATGAGAATAACAATAGAATGTGATGCCTTGTGTTTTTGTTATATTGTTTGAAAATTGAAACCTTTAAGAAAATATTGATAGAATGACATGCCATATTGTAAGTAAGTTTTCACAATTGAAGAAAAATACTTTCCTGAGAAAAATAGTAGAAAGGCATGTGATATTGTGTGTTTGTTATCTTAATTGAAGACAGAAACGTACATGAGAATAATGATAGAATGGTATGTCATACTATGTGTATGTTATGTTAAATGAAGACATATCCCCCTACATGCATGCGCATATTGATAGAATGACATGCCAGTGTGTTTTTTGTTATCTTAATTGAACCTACATAAGAATAATAACTGAATGACATGCCATATTATGTGTGTTATGTAACTTGAAAATATAAAGTTAAATGGGAATATTGAAAGAAAAACAAATTGTGTGTATGTTTTCTTTATTAAAGAAAGATACTTACCTGAGAAAAATGATAGAATGACATGTCATATTGTGCGTATGTTTTCCTGAGAAACATTATATGAAAGGTCTGCGATGTTGTGAGTGTTATCTTATTTTAAGATAGAAGCCACTATGAGAATATTGACAGAAAGACGTGTCATATTGTGGGTATGTTTCTTACTTGAAGAAAGATACTTACCTGAGAATAATGATAGAATGGCATGCCATATTAGTGTTATCTTTATTGAAGACAGAAACCTACATGAAAATATTGATAGAATGAAATGCCATTCTATTTACCTTATTTTTATAGAAGATAGAAACCTACAAGAGAATAATGATAGAATGGCATGCCATGTTATGTGTGTAATTTTAATTAAAAAAATATACTCAACTAAGGATTAGGACTGAATGACAAGTCACAATGTGTGTATCTTATTTTTATAAGAGACAGAAACCTACATGAAAATGTGGATAGAATTACATGCTATACAGCGCATCTCTTTTTTTGGCACATTAAACTTTTTGAGGTAGTATTATTGACATCGCCATTTTTACGATGTAACATCATTACCAGCAATTCCTTAAAATGTTAAACCTCAAACGCAAACACGTGTTTATTTATCTCCCTTTAATTGATTTGTAATACACTGATTATGAAATTGCTATCACCTTCAAACGCACAACTTTTAGGTCAATTATTTGTAATTATTTCGGGAAAAAAGCATGTATTCAAAATATTTAGAGATTTCTCACCTTAAAAGTTTTTGGGAAAAAAACCAACTGTACTTATAATAAACAAACACAAATTAAGTTCAAGGACAGGGAATTGTAGGAATTTATGCGGTGTACAAGATCAATAACAGTACATTCATACATTAAATAGTTCAGTATTTCTTTTAAAATACTATCTGCTTAATAATTATTTTGATAAAATAATTAACACTTAAGAAGATTCATTAAATAATTTTTACTAAAAGAGAAAACTAATTGTCACAAACACATTCTAAAGAAACCCCGCTCCCTTGGGAACCCCTGTCAGCGTCACTATTTTTAAGTAGCTATTTTCACTATTTCCTACGTATGCCAGATTCAGCCTCTAAACTCGCCATGGTTAAACTTAATAATCATCCTTAATTTCTTTAATTAGCTTCAAATATCTTGCGTCATTTCTTCAGTACATTTTTTCCTATGAAGCCCCAACACTATTCCCTCATTGCCATAGAAAAAAACGCAAAAACCCTTTCAATTCTGAAATCCAAACTTCCCAATCATTTACTAAAATAAAACCCCAAACCCTATTCTAATTACCCTACTCAAAACCCACAAAACATCCCGTTCCCTAAACATGTATGCCTAAACTAGATAAAACTACTATAAACTATATAAGCCAGCAAGGATACTGATAATAATGACCAAAGCGTTCCGAACCTCTGGTGCTGGGGGTTATGAAGCCAATGACTCTTAAAAACCCCAACAGACCGAAACCTCCTCATGGGGGGATGGGACAAATGGGGTGGGCCATGCATGCGGGGACCTGAGATATTGGTGCGAATCTCAGGTCAGACACGGACATCCTAAAGACCAAAAAAAATCATAATATGAAATACAATAAATCAAAATATATACACAATGTAAGAGATAAACGAAATAGAAATGCCATTTGTTTATAACCGAAGTATATGTAAGCCATACAAGTACATACAATGCATAATGATTTGTTTGTTTTTGTTGGGTTATACGCCGTAGCAACACATTGTATAGGTCATATAACGGCGGTAAGTCAACCTACTCACTGTTCCTGGAAAGGCTAAATCTCTGGATTTAGCTGTTAACCAACTACTAGGCGCATACTTTCGTCAGTGACTGACAACTGCCCAACATAATTAACAATCATTGGTAGGAGGCAGAATGGCCGTAGAAATAATTTCATGATCAAGTTCCACGAAAGTATGCCACGCCCGGGAATCGAACCCACAACCCCTCGATCAGTAGACTTGCGTATTACCAACTGAGCTGGCAGGCGGCTCAATGGGTAATGAATAAGTCAATTCAAGCACAGACATCAAGGGAGATTGGATTATTCAATAGCCAACGTATGTGCTATGTATGGCGAACAGATACTTCAGTTTATAAACAAATGACATATCTAGAATATAAAAGTAAATAAAACTTACCAATTCTTTACTTGTCTGTCACTGTCTAAATGTCTTCCACCAAGTTGAATCTTAACCAATGTGTTTAGTATTAACGCTTTCAATCTTAAGGAAATTAAAATTCAATGATGGACTTTTATTATCTAAGCTTTAATATATACTTAACTTAAAACAGCAGCGCATCAACAACCATTATCTGAAAATGAAAAAAGAAACAGTTGGTCAGTAAATTACGTAAGTAAAGCATAGGCGGATTCAGTGGGGGTGTCAGGGGGTCCGGACCCCCTAGAATTTCCAAAATATACTCGTCTATTAGTGTATTTCTTGACTGTAAGTCATTTTAAGTAGCATGAAGCAATTTTTCTCGGTGCTAAACATAAATTTGTTATTTAGTTAGTATTATAAATATTTTGCATTATTCTGCAAAATGTGTATAATGTGGTTGTGGTGCGAAAGTTTGGACCCTCCCCTAGAAAAAGTTTGAACCCCCCCCCCCTAGAAAAATTTTGGACCCCCCTAGAAAAAGTTCGGACTGCCCCTGGATCCGCCCCTGTAAAGTACCAAAGTTTACAAGTACAAATGAAAGTAAAATGATTTCCCTATAACTTCCCTTCTTGGCTGTAGATTTTCCCTAATACAAAACTATGTTTATGGCCACAGAAAATGTTTCAGAAAACTAGTATCTAATTAAACATTGTATTTCTGATGTTTTCGACTCATCATTAATAAACACTAGATGGGAGCTCGTGCAAGCACGGGCTTTAGCAAACTTTTGATAAAGGGAGATAACCGCTGCGGGGAGTTTGGTTTGACGTGTCCATTTTAGTTTTATCTAGATCTATTTTTAGACACAAAAAACCCCACTATTTTTGTTAATTTTTGGCAGTTTTTGCAAATATCAAGAGGCTTTGTCAAAAAAGAATTGTCAACTTGATATGCCGGTATATAGGTGCTCCAGCGACAAACAAAAGATTTATTCAAAGCTGCGCAGTTTCTTCCACAAAACAGGAAACTCGCAAATTTAATAGTATAGATTAATAGATTATTGTAGCTATATAGCCTGGATTACCTGCCCCTTACCACTATCGTTATCGGGCCAGGCAAACAGGAATCATGGCGGCATCCTCAGTTATTATACAGGTATAACGTTTTCTTAATCTTGCATGATCATTTGCTGACGATAGTTACTTAAGTCGGAGTTCGGTACTATATAGGACATTCGATTTGGATTTTTCAGATTACACGTACATTAAGCCGACGATTAACAAAAACATGTCTCGGGTGAACACAATTCGGACGTGGATTAGTCTCGTTAGAATTTCGGATACTTTATTTTGCATAAATTAATGTAACCAAACAACTAAAAAGGGTATCCACTGCAATTCTTGTACAATGATACTTTGATTTAAGCCTGTGTAGTGAGAAATGCTCATTTGAAAACATAATTATCCAATATCTAATTCATTACATAGGGCGCGGCTATGATCATGCTTTGCCTGACGTACTTTTACCTGCCAAAGTACGACTGGGAACCAGACAAGTAGCTGTTACAATAAATGATAAACCATTGTCCCTAAACAGGCATAGGTCTCTGGACCTAAGTTTTTACTAATACGTATGTATTAAGCACACACCTTTGTCAGTGCCATTTAACTGCCCTACAACGGTTCGGAAAAATGTCCGTTGAAAACTAAATTTCATAAAAAATTCTTACGAAGTGTTTAAGCAGCCAGAGATTTGACTAAAAAAAGTCCAGATCCGAAGTAAGAATCGCTACCAATTGAGCACACCGAACTGGTCTCAAATTATATGGTATATTTTTTAAATCGTCGCTTAGGCCACAACAAGTTGATCATATGTTCTATGGATTTTTCTGGAGAAAAAATTGGACGAGCGAGCGAAGAAAAAAAAAAGTCTTTATTCACTTGCTTTATATAGCGGTTTGACCAAATTTTTATGAGTGCGCGAGGAAATAAAATTTTTTTTTGTGTAAAAACCCTAAAAATTAAGGTGCGAGCGAATTCATAGAACATATGATCAATTTGTTGTGGCCTTATAGATAATTTTACAAATTACAAGTAAGGAATAGTATACTGTGCTTTCACCATTATTTATCATCTGCATATTTTACTGGGTAAGAAACCAGTAATGTATCACATACAGGAAGTAGTCCAAAGATAGAACGTTTAATTGAAAGCTAGGTCTTGGGCGCGAATCCTACAGGGTCATAACGTAAAACAATCTGCGAGTAATTCCCTCACTTCAGATGTAAATAAGTACTTTGAAGGTCATCATCATAATGGTGAATTTGATCGTTAGGAAATTATCGTAAAAGATTTCAAAGTCGACTAAATGTGTATAAAATATAAGCAGATTTAAACCAAAATACTACTAAAATTTGAAGGTAATATTGTTTGAAAATATACTTCCTTGATCAAAGTAGTTGATCTTTTTCATCAAACCAATCTATACACAAAAAGTAAATTATATCACAGCATTACTTCAGTATTATTGATCCGCTCCATAAAGTTTTACAATCTGTAAAAATACGTGGTCAATATAAATACATGAAAACATAATAAAATACATGAAGGGACAGTAATACAGTTAAGTTCCCATATAAAGCCAACGTTGATTAGTGCAAAATCATACGATTTTGGACATGTTTTAAGTCCCAAATTCTTAGTCTGAATAAAAAATGTCCATCATTCCGCTAGTAGGACCATATGCTTTTACGATCCTATGTTTGAACAATACAGAACAATTGTATAAGAAAACTGAAAAAAAAACAAATGTTTTTTTAATCAAGAGGTCCCTGGTTTGAACCATCATTAGAGGCACGTTTTTCCTATCCAAGGAAATTAATCTATGATTGCTTCATTTAACACAGTGGTGATACGTTACTTATTACGGCAGCACAGTTTCAACATTGTACAATCATGTCGGATATATAGTGCCCACAAAATTTTGGAGAAATGTTTCTTTTTTAGGCCTAAAAAATAGCTTTATCTAAAAATTGTAACTGTTTCTGTTACAATGCTTTAAGGACCGATTGCATAATTAAAGTTTTATTTAGTCTAGTTTAAGCCCTAGTCCGAGGCTTACTAGACTTTAGTTTATCTCTCAATTGCATAATTCAAGTTTAATTTTGTTTTAGCTAGTCTAAGACTAGCTATCCGGGGGATAACAAAACTTGAGCTTTGTAATCTTGTAGTACTTAGTCCTAAGGTAGGATAAACTATAATTGAAGTTTTCTTTCGTTGCACCGAAAAAATACCACTTAATCATGAGAATTTCGTGCTTGAACATTGATTATTTTGTATAAAATTTGAATCGATCGATTAACAGTGTTATTTTCGAATACATGCAAATGTAAACATTATTGAAATGAAAATATTATTATTTATGTGCAACTGATTTTCTTTCTATGATTGTCTTGAAAGGGCAAGCGGAAAAAAACAAAGGGTAGAATACCAAGATAAAATGACTTTAAAATATGTACTTTAATGATATTTTCTGTATAAAATCCACACCTAATTAATGCATTTGTTAATTAATAAATGAATTGTATGATGTTATGCTCAGCTTACTTGCACGTCCA
This sequence comes from Mactra quadrangularis, assembly GCA_025267735.1. Classification (NCBI taxonomy): domain Eukaryota; kingdom Metazoa; phylum Mollusca; class Bivalvia; order Venerida; family Mactridae; genus Mactra; species Mactra quadrangularis. The sequence goes on along the minus strand of CM046296.1, from coordinate 37,935,566 downwards.
GAGAGCTCATATACAGATACATTTTCAGGTTCCTCAGTTGAAGGCTGAATGAAACTACTTTTAGGATGTTAACATTTAGTAAGATATTGAAACTGCTAAACATGGCAACAAACGTGCATGCGCATATGTACCGCATGTCAAATTTTTGCCAGTTTTGAATTGATAAAATATCAGATCAAATGCATTAGCTTAGTTGTATTACCCCGAAAAGTTGTACCTGTGTTGAAGCTGAGTAATTAAACTACATTATGAGGTTTTCAAATTTGTCTAGTTGCAATTTGTTTTATAGCAATTTTCACGTTTATTGATCGACCCTCGAACAACTAAGATTAATCATATTCGAGTTTGCTTTCAGTTTCCCCAGATCTGAGCTAGCAGGAAAAAGATTTAGCTCAAAGAAACGACGAGGTTTTCGTTGGGATTCGAATAAATGCCGGGCTGGCGGTCCAATAATTTCCAGTTAAACGTCGTAATCACTCGGCCATGATTGTATAGTTGGCTGCGCATGTTTATGAAACAAAATTTTAACCGCACTTTTTCCTTTTTTTCGTAAAAATTCATCAAAACCTCTTGTGTGAACGCAAAATTAATCATATAATAAATATTATTATTATAATTGCGTTATTTTGAGCTCCTATTATGGCTCTAGTAAATATCGGGTTTCAGACCTATTCCATTTACGCGATAACAACGTGTCTGTGTTCTGCAATATTGAGGTATCCTTACAGCTCCAAACAAGCCATGAGCATTTACCTAAAAAATCAGTGATGGAAAGAAACATACAAATCTCTATAAAGAATTATATACTTCATCGATATTTCATCGATAGTATTACAAGTTTACCCCGATGTGTGACTGTAGCTAATCAGCTATGACGGTAGACTTGTATCATCGGTGTTGGTTCGAATCTTGTTAAGAAGCCATTTCTTTGTTACTATGCAGAAAAACTTTATTCTTATTGCTTAGTCCCGGAGAAGGAATCTAGCATAAAAGTAATAAATATTAGTTGTAAGAACTTTTTACACAACCTAGATTAAATTTCTCGAATACGAGTTGCACATTCTATTGAAATTTATCCGTTGCAATATGTGGGCAGCCATTTTTTCAACTCACAAAACTGATATATTTTCTAAAACTCAGCCTTAAACTACCCTCACCGCAGGTTTAATTTTAATGGTGTGTTAGACTAAATATAAACTCAGGTTTTGCCTAAACTGTATTTATGCAATCCGACTAGTTTTATGCTTAATCTGAGACTAATTAAACTACATTTATGCAATAGATAAGGTTTAAACCCTTGTTTAAACTTGAGGTTATCTTTAGACCAGAATTATGCAATCGGGCCTTAAAGTTTTGCTTTATTTTTGGTTATCATTATAATAGTTAATGAGCCGACAATGTTAGCATAAAATCCATGTTAATACAATGTCTTATTTGAATATGGAATGTATCATTTAATATGGAATTCACTATTTATAAACATGAGACTACATGTAGCCCCTTTAACCTTTATAAACATGAGCATTCATGTAGCCCCTTTAACCTTTATAAACATGAGACTTCATGGATTAAATACTAAAATCCAGTCAAAATTTAGTTCATGCGCCGCATGGACAAAATCCACTATACACAGTCTCTATCGACCAATAACTAGTATAATGAACTAGAATAGAAATTTTGTTCATGCGCGGCATGTACAAAGTTTGAAAAACTACCATACGAATAGGCTACATACAGTCTATTTTGTTGAACAAAATGAACTGTACAGTGAGTATAGTGAATTCCATATTAAATGATACATTTCGTATTCAAATAAGACAGTGTTGATGGAAAAAATACGATAAACAGGGTTTTTGAGACTTTAGGATGTCAGATGCTGAATTTTATGAATATATTACATTCAAAAAAATTGTTTTCATTTTATCACAAATCATACTTAATATATCAAAAATAATGATTCAACAAAAGTAATCTTCAAAATTCAAGAACTGTGGTAAATTTTATTTGTCTCCAAACTTTTGATGGGTACTATATATACTTTAAGACAAATGCCAACCTTATTCACAAAATAGTTTCTCTCAGAGAATTATATTTCTACATTTTTTAACTGTCAGTGGTGCATACATTAACCCTGCTGATTCAAATACTTGATATTTAATCGATAATCACCTTACAAATTACGATTATATATATTTATCAATTATAAGCACATAAGAGGCTGTAGTGAGTATTTAAATCAGCGGTGTTAATGTATGCGCCACTGAGTGATGACTAAATTTCAATAATATAAATAGTTCGCACGAATTGACCTGAGACATATTAATATATTACACGCTGTGGTCACTGCACTACAGCTAACTGATATAATGCACATGTATATTTAATCATATGTACTTATATACATTTTATATTTTAATTCAATTCTTGTTTTTTTGTAGATTTTTCAATATTTATCCATACTTTTTATATATTCAAGAATTAATAGAATGAATTTTGTAACTTATGTGTTGATAAAAATTTGTATTGTCGGTGTGAATTGAAAAACTTTAAAAACAATGAGTTCCAGATAACATATATCAGCACTAGCCCAAGTCCATAAAGGACACCTAACCACAATGGACACTTTCGGATTTTCTCGTGACTGTCCTTTGTTTACAAGTTAGACTGTATATTAATGATACATTAATTGAAGTCTCGGGTCATTTTTTACAAGATATAATATTAATTAGAACTTACTTTGCATCCAAGGTGAATGTTAACCATTGAACATCAGTAGTAAACAGCAACAATAATCTTCGTGCTCCACTATTAATATACACCAGAACAGACTTCAAAATGTTTGTTTGGTAAACTGTAAAAGATTAAACTTGGATATAAAATATAATGAGAAGTAAATATTACAAAATTAGGAAAGAAAATGATATGTATACATAAGTATGCATATATATTGTAAGTTTATTGTTCCTTATACAATGGTCGGAAATTTGGTAGGAAGGAATTTTCATGAAGCCCTGAGTGAAATACTAAAACCACGAAAACGTCCGAAAGTGGTTTAGTCATAATGACCAGTAAACAGCCGTATGTCCGATCTTTACATAAGCATGAATAACAATAATAAATGAACCTCACATGCATGACACTATTTCAATTTCCGTTGAATAATAACAAAGATACTACGATAAATTTGCTGTTTATATTTAAACGTGTTTATATTAAAAGCATGTAAGAATAAATTAAGACAGCAGTTCATGTCACTGGCTTATTTATTGTAGATACACACAGAAATCTTTTACACTTTTGTTAGAAAAACACAAGGACAAAATTAATCCGTTTTATTACACATATTTGTGAAGCTACAAGCGAAACTTTATTTGAATCTGCATAAACATATAAATTTAATAAATTTAGAAAACATATTTTTCTTCAGTTGGGTTTAACGCCGTGCTTAAACAAATTATGGTCATTTTACGACGACTAGTTCACCTAACATAGGCTTCCGTGATCCTAATGCTGACAACTTCTCCATATAACGTATTAATTGAAAAAAAATCGACATAATTGTCAAATGTTCATTTATGTTATAACCAGTCTGAATGGGTTTCTAACAAACGACTTCCGCGGGACACTAGATTCGAAATACCTCGCATGGCTTATGGGGCCAAGGAATTGAGAAGAGGTTAATCAGTAAAATATGTATAATAAAGCATTTCAATTGTAATAGACGATTTCACTTTCGTTTGAATTAAAAAAATATAATAAAAACATGCATTTCTCATTATGGCACTGGTATGCTTAATTTGGCTTTATAAGATCAGTGCTTAGAATTCGAGAGATCTTTGGTTCGAGCCCGTCATAGACCTAGTCCTATATATAAGACCCTCCGTAACTTATTTCACATTGGGACATTATTCTGTTGCCGTAACAGAATAATCTCCTAATGTGATATCAGTTACGGGGGGTTTATATATAGGACTAGTCATAGACCCTGCTAGTTTCACTTAGCCAGCCTTGAAAAATATCTGTTAAATACCAGTATTCTGTAGACCTGGGTTGAAAGGATGAGACTGTAAACCCAGTTTGTGTCCAACTACATAAAACTAGGCTACTTGACTTTATAAGCTCGGGCATTGGTGGAACAATTAATACATTTTGAAATTAGATATTCGCGGAAACATGGTACATATCAAACTGGATTTCAGTCCCTTACCAGGAAGATGATGAATGCAACGTAAGGAAACTTATCAAAACCGTGTCATAATGTACATGCAACAAAGTAATACATAAATTACCATGGTAATGCAATGATACCCTATTTATACATTCCATTTTTCCAAAACTAATGTGCTTGCAATCATAACACTTACCAAATTTAAAGATGGCGGAAATATGTTTTGGCGGTGTTTGATTGGATATTACATCGGTGTTGATTTGAATAAGAATAGCCAGAGGTTAAAGTTCATATCCGGCATCCGGAACACCTCGGTTGATTCCGTAAGCTGAGGTTCAACTATTGCCGAGGTGTTCCGAATGGGTACAGTAGAGCAATTATACTAAGTTACTAAGTAACTAAGCCTATTATTCACCATTTAGTCAAATGAAACTCGGAAATATGAACTTTAGATTACTTAAGTTAATCCCTGGAACTTGACTAGTTTAAAAAACATTTCTTATAAGTACTGTATTATAAGAATGAATGATTGTTTTCCTCTGGGTTAATAAACTCTTGCAAACTTTGAGTTGAAAAAAACCACATGTCCCAATAAGGGTCCCTAATAGGTCATATACAAGCACATCCAATTAGAATAACAAATCATACAACAATAGAAATTTCACAGGGTAAGAAAAATATGCAACCTGATCGGGACCCGAACCCAGGGCTCTCGCTTACAAGGCGAGTGCTCCCCCGACTGAGCTAGCCGGCCGCTTACATATTCTTCTTCCCATAATGAGAACAAGTTATTTCCGTGGCAGAAAAATAGTAGAAACTCACCACTTCTTGATATTCACATTTTAATTCCACGACCACGTGTTCATGGTACAAAATTTATCAACCTGTCCTCACGTGCACTATTTAATCATAGCATTGTCTTTAATTTGATCCACTATCACTTGGCAACATACGCAACGGAACGAAATTAATAAATAAATAAATTAATTTAGACTATTCCAGGGCAAGTAACTAATTAGAGACAAAAGAAAACAGTCCAAAAAGTCTAATTCCCCCTTCACTTAATTTAGTACACTTTTCAATAACACGGCGTGGTAGAAAATAATCCCTATCACTGATTTCACGATTTTAAAACCGGTTTTAGACTCGCATCAAAACTCGTTTCATTTTAACTCTGGCGTGTTTGTTTACGACCGATATCTTCTCCATTTGGATTAACACAAATATATTAATATGATTTGATTGAGTTTAAAGCCGTGTCAACAAAAGTTAAATAAATATGGTCATTTTACAGAGGTCAATTCACCCGATCTAGCTTCCCTAAACGTATACCCAGTATTTCCTACACAACTAGACAGACGACTTATCAGCATTATTGTTGGATTTCATAAGAATGTTCAACCAGCCTAGCAACCAGTATACTGATTGCAAAACAAACAGACCAACAAAAAAGTATAATGCGTTTTGATTATGTACAATATCTCAGCTAGATTTCGGAAAATAGTCATTTAAAATCTGTATACATGGTCAACACAATTATGATTATTTAAGCCCGCCAGAGTACCTAACCTAGCTTTCTTCGACACTTGTCTTTAGCAAGTTCGAATCTACCCTTCCATGGCCGGCACTTTCTCCATGTATACCTTATTAACGGCGGAAAATAGACGTTATTGTCAAATTTTTATGGAAGCAGTAAACACCTTCATTACGGGATATTAAAACATAATGCATAGATTAATAAAATTATTATCTATCCCTTAATGGATATAGTACAAGTAAAAAATTATTATTATTTTAAGATCCCATCTGGGGAGGTTATACCCTCGTATGAAAATTTTACAATAATGTCAATTTTTACAATAATGCCAATTTTCCTCCAATGAAAAGATATATAGAGAAGTTTCCGGTCTTGTTGAAAGGTTGGTGAGTACTGGTTATAGGCAACAGGAAAGCTAGGTTAGGTGCGCTGGACACCGTAAAATAACCCAAAAAACTGTGTTGACACGTTAAGGTGGAATGGTACTTTTGACTTTTTTTAGATTTGCGTATAAGTTTTGGTACCGTTGTAAACTTGAAGATATTTCCTATTTAGATCTACACTTTATTTGACGTCATGATTGCTAATAACGTTTCCATCACGTCGTAAACATGACGACCGCGTGCACTTTTTACGGCAGTCGACAACGGTAAAAACACGTCTATAATGTATTGCTAAATCTTTATTTTCCGCGTCGCAACAACAAATTATGTATCCTTCTGAAGCTGATATATTTTTCTACCACCTGAATAGTGTAAATATACGTTTAATCTAAAAACTTTTGAAAGAGACAAAAACTTCTGAATTGGCAACATCAGAAATCAAAGCGCTAAAGGCAATGAATTTGTTCGGGATTTAAAAGTTAAATGAGATTTCCGGCTCCAACAACGTTTGTACACAAAGCACAATTCAGTGATATTAGTTTGATAGGTACAACAGCATTGTTTCGGTTCAAAACACTTCAAACAATCGACCTATAAATACCGCTGGTTAACCGGACAGGCGAACACACTTGTGATTTGTTTTCGCACAATCACAACAAGTCAAGGGGGTCATTCTTAGAACAATGCAATAATTACCGCTTTAAAGTTATCATTTATGCACATTTATTCTACTGCATCTCAGACGTCTCTGAGACGCTTAACTCATAAGCTAATATACACACGCTTCAGTATAGACCGATTAACAAGTGTATTTCAGGAATTATTGCGCCTGTCATAGCAGACGTTCAAGTATTATCGGTACGACGTCAAAAACGTTTTTCTCAAGTCAAGATAAATGATTGTTTTTTTGCCAAAACCACAATTTCTTGGTCATATTTTTTAAAGATTTGAATAAGAATGAATAAATAAGTCACACAGTACTGTGACGCAGTAAGCTACGTGCTGAATTACGACCCTAGTATCCTGAAGGGGTTGCTGGTTCAAGCCCTACTTAGATTGATTGAAAATATGACAATGTCTATTTAGTGTAGGGTAGTGAGTACTTGTTATAGACAATGGTCCAGGAAAGCTAGGTTAAGTGAGCTGATTGTCGTTGGAAAGGCATATGTATATACATGTATATTATTAGTTATAAAGATTTCTGACGGTGTATATGGGTCCTTATACCCCGAGAGCACATATATGTTATATGTAGATTCGAGGGGTATAAGGACCCATATACACCGTCAGAAATCTTTATTACGATTTTATAATACTTCAAATCCCTTTAAAATCGGTGGGGAGCTCTAAAATGTACAAAAAAACTTTACCCCAATTGCTTTTTACTACGTTTGATCATGACGTCATACTGGCGACCGTGTTATGAAGTTGATAGTATTTACTATTTGACAAGTTAAGTTTTAAGCTTATAATTTTTGTGGATATAAGGATCGGAAGTACAAGGATCTATTTAAAAATGGACACGGAAGATAGGGATATATGGACTTTATTAAGGAAACACTCTCTGACGGCATAAACTGTTAGGGCAAGATGAAAATGGTTTTCCGAAAATAGAGCAAAGAAAATCTAACGTGGATTCGTATTTGAGAAAGATCTTTGACAGCCAGTTTCATTATTTATTCTTAATGCATAGCTCGACTTGCTCCAATGAATGAAACACAAGTCAACCTTTGTATTAACTTTATAATGACTGGAAAATTCGTCGCAGAAATTGATGGAAGAACTTCAAGTTCAAGAAGCACAATTGGGATGTTGGAGTTGTCGGGCCCTTGATTTACAGTATTGTGAGTAAGAGATTTATTATTCATGTTGAAAACTCAATGTATAACGTTATTTTAGAAAGAGCAGGACATCGATATGTCTTATTTGCTTATAAATGTTAAGATTACAAAGGAAAACATAATCGAATCGATGAACAAAATGGCGGACATTTGAAAAGAATTTATGTTGCATTGTTATGTGAGGCTACCCGAGGGGACACGGTGTATATGAACTCACACACGGTATATATGGATTTTTTTCGCACACCCGATCAGCCAATCAAAAGCCGTCATTTTTTCTTGAAGTATTATAAACATGTATATATAATATCAAAATGCTGTTATAGATAACAAATAGTTTGAAATATTTCAGTGAGTTTTAAGCACAATTTAACATAGTTAAGTCTTTTTTATAATCACTGAATATCAGATGTTCAGATATGTTCATGTTAGATATTTTATATTATTGAATTTTATTCAACTGCCAGCAGGTCAAACATTACCCCTGATTTGAATCGAATATAAGTACAGAAGTACTATGTTGTGCCGCTAAACGTCGAAATGCCGCTAAACGTCGCAATTACCCTGATGTTAAACGTCATGCAACGCTGACGCTTAATGTCGAACAAAAATCTACTGACGCTAATCGTCGTAACGTTGACGCTAAACGTCGCACTCAGTAGAAAAAGTACAGTATAAAACCTAAAGAATAAACAAGTATAACATAGGACAAATATGACTTCAAAGGAACCACTCTTGGACCCATAGCAACCATCAACATATCCTGAGCAACCACCTATATGTCCATAACAGCCACACTTAAACACAAAGCCAACCGCCTTTAGGTTTAAAGCATCGACTCTACCGTCCATAGCAACCGCTTTGATGTCCATAGTAACCCTCACTTTGGAGTCATATTTGTCCGATGTAGTACGTTTGCGTTGTTTAAGTTCGATACTCTATCTTCCTACTATGTACGACATTTTGCGTCAAAGTTGCGACGTTTGGAGTCAGTCGATGTTTTGTGTGACGCTATGCGTCAGCGTTGCAATTGCGACGTTTTGCGGCGGTTGCGACGTTTAGCGTTAGTTTTGCAACGTTTAGCGAAAATTGTGATGTTAAGCGGCGCTACATACAGAAACCACACGTAAAAAACGTAATCAACGTGATTTTGACGTCATGCTTTGTTTAATAAATGACAAACGGTAAATATACTTGAACAAAATCTTATTAAAAACATTTCTTAAAACAATGTATTTTCTAAGTATTATAAACACTTGAATATAAAATTACCGAACGTTCCGCTAATACACGTTTATATTTATTATCAACGTAAAAAACCTTGTAAATTTACGTTATAAACAATGCTTGGTTACAAAACGTTCTAGAAGACTGAGCTCACGTGACACTTACGCAATGTTGCGTTTATTAAACACTGCATTACACGTTATAAAGAATATGTTCATATATGGCGGAGTAGACATGTTTGTTCTGTAGCGACATTGACGTTTGACATACATTGCTGTCGTTCGTTTGTCGACTGTTTGTTTGTTAACTTACGGATGAAGATATCAACTATTTTGGTCTGTGACACATTTGAAAAACGTTTTCATGCCTGAAGCGTTTGAAACTTCTCTGTTTTATTCACCTTCAGTATTGTGCGTGTTGTGTCCATTTTTCTAGTTGATATTGTGAACAAAACCTGGGGGAAATTTACATTGAAACGGATATTGCTGTGATTTTTTTAACTTTGTGAAACTTGTGTTTTGTTTATATGGGTGATAATGAGTGAATAACGGACATTTGTGAATATATATCATTATTTGTGACAAAGTAATTATTAAAATGTCGCCGAAATCCGTGTTTGGATATACTGAAATGTTCATGTTAGTCACATTAGTTGCTTTCAGCTCTTCGGTCTCCACAGAAGGTTGGTGAACTTTTTTTACAATAATTTTTACTTGTGTCGTTTAGTTTACGTAACTTGCTCGCTTACGTTCACTCCAGCAACAAACAAAACCGGCACAACTAACATCGATCGTTTGTGTGTTTGTATCCATGAAGCCGGGTCTATAAGCGTAAAGCATGGTTTTCATGTTTAGATCAACGGCGAAACATGTCCGTAACATTCATACCAGAATCGCTCACGTGTTTCAATTGCTTATGTAAGCTTAAGGGAAACAGTTAAATCACATCTATTTAATATCTTATTTGTATTTTTCTTCATACAATGCATCTTTAGGGAGCAGACGAACCCTTATTAAATTTCTTTTTAGGGTTCTGCATGGTGAGGATTGTCTTTTACCTGTTTTCTTTATTAGAAAATGTGCTCGCTTATTTCTATTGCATTCATATTGTGTAAAATAATACAAAACGTTCGAATTATGTTCTAGAAATATAAAACGGCGTAACCAATTCGTTCTAGAACAAACATTTTAAAGTCGTGTGCACTTTACATCATATGTTAATCACGATTAATCTAAATGCGCCGATGTACTGTTTAACTCAAACATGAAATATGAAGTAAGCTTTTTGGCCTTTAACGCTGTAACAAATCACCTTGGCCATTATCGCCTTATTACACTCACCATCTTAATGTACGGTAATAATATACCTAGCATAAGCTATTTATAAGCGACCAGTGTCATGTGAACAACATAACATGGTGATAGTTGTCATTTGGACATAAACAAGTAACTACTAAGCGTACACGCGCATCAATCATTAGTCTGTCTTCTCGATGATAAAAAATCTTCGCCAAATTAAAACATAACCCATGTTCGGAATGACTTTGTTTATTACGTCCAATTCATTATTATACTTATTATACATGTGCATATAATTGTTATGTGACCTTGTGATTTATGGATGCAGAAACCCTCTCCGTTTATTCAATGACCTTATTACAAACGTTATATTGTTAAATATCTTTCAACTGTCAGTGGCGCATACATTAACCCCGCTGATTAAGATACTTGATGCTTGATCCATTAAACCCGTATATAGATACGGGTAATACCCAATATACCGTATATTGAGCACTGAAGTACGATAGTAAGTATTCTAAATGAGCGGGGTTTTAAGTATTTAATATAATAAAATCCGGTGGTTAAAGGGTCCATTAATATTGGCGTGTATGTTGTTTCATTCGGGAAAAACACCTAGCGATTCCGTAAATTGACGATCGTGCGTTTAGCGCAGCAATCGCTGAGGTGTTCCGGATGATGTTGCTTATGATTGCTGAGTATCAAATTGCAGTTGCTTAATTAATTGAAAACAGTGTTAAAGAACATTGCCTTATTTAATGAGTGTGAACTGTGGGATTGTCTTTGTCTTTATCAAATGAAAGTCTATACAACATTAGGTTTAAGCAACACAAAGAATCAAGACAGTTCCGCTACACATGTTCCTACGTTGTACTATGCACGAAAGTATCCAGGTTTGGGAATTATTTACTGTGCATTGTTTAGATCTAAAAAACTTTGAACACTTTAGTCACGGGTTCTTTTTCATGGCATTGTGTGATTGAAATCGCTGGTGAAGGACCATAACTAGGTTGGTTTATACTTGGCTTGTTGGTGTAAGCGAGAAGAGGACGCCACATTGATTGAAAAATCGGTGGAAATGCTTTGTCAACCATCTAAGCACAATTTAACAGTCTTAAAATGGCGGAACAGAACAGAACAGTCAGTAAACTACATGTTGTGCTCTGTTCTTTTGACAATAATAGATATATAAGATGGAGTGTTTATTAATGTTGTGCTGTTAATATTTGCCGTAACGTATAATGTTACCATATTTAATTATTAAGAAGAGTACAATTAATAAAATAACTAATTAATTTATGCTAATGTATACAATTCACATTGTTTATTAAGACAATCATATTTTGACAATACTTGATATAGTGTGTAAATGAGGGCTGTTGAATAAACTGATTGACATTGTTTGTAAAAGAGGGATGCTTCATAACTTAATTAATATACAATGTAGTGTGTAAATGGAGGTTGTTTCATAAAATAATTGATAAAGTGTGTAATTGAGGTTTGTTTCATGAATTAATTGACAGTAGGTACAAAACTGCCACGTACAGAGTATGATATATATATATAGCATCTTGGGCGGATCGTCCTTGCAGTCTAGTGCAATCACATTTATTTAGAAATACATGTATTATAACCCAAATAAAGTTTATCATTTATCATTAGTGAGTCATAATCAACCATGTCTTAGTATTAAGACATAAAACAAACATGCATAATGTATACTATACAGGGGCGGATCCAGGATTTTTTAAGGGGGGTCAGAACTTTTTCTAGGGGGTCCAAAGTTTTGAACCACATTATACACATTTTGAAATATAATGCAACATATTAATAATAAAAACTACATAGCCATTACATCTATGTTAAGCACCGAGAAAAATTGCTTTTTACTTAAAAATGACTTACTGTCATTGGAAATTCTAGGGGGGGGGGGTCCCCGCTAGAACCGCCTATGCTATAAGATGTTTATTAATTAGCAATAAATGTTTTATATCGTGTGTCATTATATATACCTAATTATCATGCTATTATAAAATAAGCGTATATAAACATCTGACAAATTTAGTCATACAGTTTATTGATAGAATAATAATCGAACTTATGTAATTATAATATTAGTAATCAGTTTACCGCTGTTTGATGTATTTGTACAGTAAAATTCCACTGTTTTGAGTTTATGATCATCGAAATATGTGATCTTAATACATGTATTAGAGCGGTCCTGATATGGGAATCATTTCTCCTTAAATTAACGTATAATTATCAAGCGTCTTACGACCGATTTTAGTCGTAAATCCTTCTAAATTGTACTGTTAAATTATCGTAAGATTTTTGATAATATGGTGCCCTGAACTTTAAAGTCTTCAACAATTGCATGATTTTGCAATAACCTCAGTGATCTTTAGACCAGTTTTATTTTCACTATAATTCATTAAATTTAAGTTATATATATGTATATACATCATCGTATAGCTAAGGACCTCAATTTCATTCAGCACATTTTGTATTTCTTGCTTAGATACGCAGATAAACCTCGAATATCATAAGTTGAGTTCTAACATGGATTCCACGGAAAACGTGAATTTAATGGTATTTGTTTTATGTTGTTATAAAAAAAATTATATTCTACTACTCAAATACCGCGTGTTAAACAATGTACGCATGAAATGTTTTGATAAAGTGTGCACAATGCATGTTGTACATGCAAATGACAGTTTGTCGTGTTTCAATGTACATGTAGATAATCCATGGCCATTTGCTATGATTAAGAATTCTGATTGTTGCTGTGTAGCTAAGTAGCAGAATAGGTGGCAACTTGTTAGATAATATTGACTTTACAAGTCCATGTTTAAACAATAATAGAACTATTTGCTACCGAGTAACTCACCGGGACTTATAACCTGGTTGTATTCATACTACGTCTGAAGCATTATTCGGAAAACCATTCGGGTGATTCCTTAAACTGTGTGTGTTGCGTAGCAATCGCCGAGGTATACCGAAAAAGTGAAGCATTTGGTTTTCTCCCTAACTATTTCTCGTGGTTTCTCCGTATTAAAGTTTTGTAAACATAGTTGATTTAGTATCGTTCGTGATATCAGGAAGAAGACTTGTTTTTGTGATTGATGGACATAAAAACAATTTGTTTCACATTTCAGCAATATATTTACAATCTTGTATCATTTCCTTGTATGTGTGAAATTTACTGACTTTCACCTAAAATGCATGTAACAAAAATTTAAATTTCGCACGCTGATGAAACGTGACCTTCTTTCCTAGTACAGGCATAGTCACCGCCGCATTGCAAGTCGTGATATGTCGGTATAAATATGAAATGATTGTATGTTTTGTTGGTGCGCTCTAGTATGGTGTCGCATTTCTGCCACCAGAAAACTACCTAACTTACACTTGTATTCGGTGGATAACTAGTTAGGTAACTAGTAAGGTAACTAGTTAACCTGTTAAGTGATTGGAAAGCGGTATTTTGGATAAGTGATTACATGTTAACTAGTTATGTAACTAGTTAACCTCTAAACAAACTAGTTAAATTAGTGATTATCTAGTTACGTAACTAGTTAACCCATTTCCAGTTAGCAATATTTTGGGTAATGGTTTGTGATTAACTAGTTTCGTAACTAGTCTACCACTTTAACACCTTGTTACACATGTAATAATGTTGGTTTCTGGATGCATTAAAATGTCGCCATACTTTAAATTTTATTTTCTGTCCGCTTTAATGATTTAAAAAACAATAACAACTGTAGTATCTCGGTTAATGTTGTGATAGGGTTAGTACAAATGCACTACAACTTTAGTTAGTTAATGGTGACATACTTTAGTCTTATTACTTACATTTACAATACCGAAAGTGCTTGGTTATTTATTATTAAGTCTACAAATTATTATTAGTCTACAAATTTGGTGTTTTATACCTCAGATGAACGAGACCGTGGAAAAAATTTTGTAGTGTCATGAGTGTGAAAAGGTTATTGTCTCTTTTATAAAAATGAAAATTGTTTTTGACTAAGAGCTCAATTAAATTCTGAATATTTTATGTCACTAACTTTAAACCTTAATTTGATAACATACGTATTCCTTTTGGAGTAAGAAGGGTACTAGGACACAAAGCGCTAGCTAAAGATATGCTCAAGAAACTCGCCTATTGTGAGTTTAAAATATTCATGTCTAGCCGGCCTGCGTATGGTCGACCGTCGAGTGACATTTTAGATTAAAAAACCCAACACTTGTTTATATTTTGTCGTAGAGTAAATAGAATTGAAGTCTATTATTAAGTGTCTTTGTGTGCGTCGATGCCTCAGGCCCTTTGAGATTTAATATGGTGTTGAACTTTAGATGTCTGTCATTCCCTTCATTTCTCCAGTTGGTCCTTAGTTTTTGTTAAGTTGACTCTAATCACCAATTTTGGCCTAATAATTGTGTAACAGTGTATTTTTTCGAATTTTTTTCGATTTTTTCTCCGATATTCTGTATACAGATTTTTCCTCATCAAAATACAAAATCCACCATACATACGACGCTGAAATGCACTTTACTCTTTGCATACAATAATTTACATATTATCTTAACCCGGCTCGGTAGCGCAGTTGGTAGCTCACCGGGATTTTGAATCTAGCTTCTCAAGGGGGGTACAAGTTCGACTCCCATCCGGGGAGGTTATACCCTTCCATGAAAAATTTGACAATAATGTCAATTTTCCTCAATTAATAAGTTAAATGGAGAAGTTTCCGGCCTTGTGGAAGGGAAGGTGAGTACTGGTTGTAAACAAGGGTCCAGAAAGCTAGGTTAGGTGCGCTGGACGCCGTAAAATAACCAACATGTGTTGACACGGCGTTTTACATAGTATAAATGAATAAATATATTGTCTTAAACGTTGACTTTAGACACAGATCGTCGATTTGATTAAAATAATTAATTAGTTAACTGATAATTGATAATGATGTTTAATTATAAAAACCCTGTCTGGTTTCACTTACACAACAAGCATTTATTTATCATCGTAGGGTACTTTTTGCCTTATTTGTTTCGATTGTTTAATTTCTTACATAAACGATCTGTCTGCATGATTCGAGGCCATTTTATAGATAGGTATGACGTCAGTGATTTAAAACATTAAACAATTTTTATGTGCATTATTGATCATTTATATTCTGCATGGAGCACGTGGACGATACATCATATTTCATCATTGAATTTAAAGTTATGTGGCTTGATGTTGTAGATAATATTGAAACAAACATACAAGGAAATTTAAAGCCCCATTATCAAAAGTAACGTTTGTTTGTTGGACTGCAAAGAAGATTCATTTATCTACATAATGTATTTCAAACAACTTTAATGAACAAGATTTTTTTTTTATTAAATTCAAATATTGCTTAAATAGATCTATGTTTATATTATTTATTTCAATTCAAAGTGAAAGTAGATCTAAACCGAAAGTAGAAGTTGGGTGTCAATACTTGAAACAATAGTTTTGATCACAGAATGTTAAAGACGAAATCTGTTTATAGAAAAGAACTACATGTACTCCAAATTCCATAGTTAAGCTCTAAAACTATTTTAGATTGTGTATATTGAACACTAGCGTATAAATGAATATAGTGTGCTCTTATAATGTTCATGTATCCCACTTTTTTGAAAAATGGACACTCTGTAGTTCACACACTTCATAGTTGTAAAACAGTTTTCAAGTCCACTGTTAATGAATATAACTTCATATAGTGGCTTTAAGCAATGCATATATACTTTCCAACAGGACATAACTTGTGCTTTATTTTTTCACATCAAAATACATGAGAAATACAGTAGACATCCATTATAAAGACCACCTTAAATTGGTTATTGTAAAAATATTGCGATGGTTTTTAAGTCCCAAATTGTAAATTTTAGAAGAATTGGTCCCTTTTCTAAGACCACTCAGGGTCCTGATGGTGGAACTTTAATGTAAATTGAATACATGTACATACATGTCACATGATGCATGTACACACTTGTACATACATGTCACATGATGCATGTACACACTTGTACATACATGTATATCACATGATGCATGTACACACTTGTACATACATGTATATCACATGATGCATGTACACACTTGTACATACATGTATATCACATGATGCATGTACACACTTGTACATACATGTATATCACATGATGCATGTACACACTTGTACATACATGTATATCACATGATGCATGTGCACACTTGTACATAAATCTCATAATATCAAGTAGGTAATCAGCACTTGCAGACAAAAATGCTTACTTAGTATCTCCAATATGAAATTCTATTTAGAAGCATGAATTATTATTCTAAGTTTATTCATACAGCATTTGTTCGCTCTATATCAGTGTAGCAGAGGTTATAATACGACACTTGTACTCCCTTGTTTTCAAGCTCAGTTCGGACCAATGGTTTTTATCAGGTTACATCAGTGTTAAACAGTTGTTTTATCAAAGTTTGCGCTTAAATTTGAATGTATCGGGCCATCGGCGTATACTTACAGAGCGCGCTAAAGTTGTTTAAAAAAGTAAGACATTTTCATAGCTTATCAACTTAAACTGTTCCGATAAAACCAAAGCATTAAAAAGTGTCAAGTCGCATAAAGAGGTATATAAACCATGCTTTAACAGCGTTAACATAATCCTATCATCCGTATGCAACTGTTATCCTTCTGACACGAATAGGGGTGGTCGGTAGATTGCTTCGGACCCGCAATACTCTATCAATGAGAGCTTACGGTGATTTTAGTCAGCACACCAAACCAGTTGACCGATCAACTGGACTTGGGTCCGAACCATCTTTCTTCTCCAACCATATTATGTAGGATTGCCACGATATACCGGTATACCGGTATATTGCAATACGCAGCTGCAGCAATACATACCGTGGTACGATTTTAATGTGCCGGTATTTGGCGATTTTTTTTATTTCGTTGAAAAAGTCTTCCCTTCGCGAAATAAAAGTAGCGAAACGTCAGTTTTTCCATTTTTCATTCCATCTAACCTGAAGTTGCAAGAATTTAACCGATTGGGACCCGTCTCAGTCCTAAATGACCATAAATACTTAAAAAGGCTAGATTCTATCAGTAGCTGCATATAAGATTTGCAATTTTTCTGTTAAATACAGCGGAGGAACAACGAACCTAAAAGCTCGCAATATATATCGCGGTACGTATCGCGATAGGATGACAGTGTATTGCAATATATCGCGGTACGCTTCTGGCGTATCGTGACAGCCCTAATATTATGTTTTATTGTGCTGATAATCACACTAATATCTGACTATGTGCAATACCATGTATCATTATAAAGATCGTAACAATTTAGGAAAAGATAATGTTAAGTTAATTAATGATATTTAGTAATGTTACCCCCAGGCTGTTTGTTATGTGTACATACAGTGTACATATAGGAGTTGATAATTAATTGTTTTATATGGTCATTGACATTTTATGGACAAATGTAACACGCTTGTAACCATGATAAGTCTATCCTCTGTCATTATTGTCATTAATACTCATTGTTTGTACATTTATACTCACTGTGGACGACTCTTATTTTCATTGTCTTTCTTAATTGATTTCCGATTTTTGCATACTTTGAGGTCTGATATTGAATTGCTTGATGGCCATGAATAGTCCCCCACCCCTCCCCCCCCAAAAAAAAAATCACCACAAAAACTTATGAATGATAATATTAATGTTTTTATTAATCGATGGCATAATGCTAAATGGGGATAAGTTGTACAGTATCAGTTAACTCTTATCCCCTTTTACCATTATGTCATCGTAATGTCATTTATACGCCGACTGAGCAGTTCGAGAAGACGCTCATAATCAAATATAAGGTACAGTATTAACTCTGCATATGTAGCAGACGTCAACAGAAATCAATCCTCTGCTTTTGAAATTTCCCATAGGCGTATTTTTATCGAACTTGACCTCTGCAGAGCAACGACCTTTTGAAATTTCCCATAGGCGTATTTTTATCGAACTTAACCTCTGCAGAGCAACGACCTCTAGACAACAGCATAGGCCTACTTTAGTATCTCCCATAAGGCGTTGTTCAAGAGAGGTTGTACTGTACTATATAAAGTTTTGATTATCCAAGTACCACATTCGGTACTCTAGTTTAAGCAACACATTTCGGCTTTGATAACATTCGAGGACAATCGATTATGATGATACTTGTAGCTTTTGTAACAGACAATATCTATCACAAATATGTTTTTCAGGAGGCGTATATTTTATACTTTCAAATTGAATATAAAATGACAGAACAGTAGCACGTGTAATTTTAAGTTAATTTCAAACTTACAGTTACTGTAAGATTTTTATATGTATATAACCGTATATATAATGCGTTTGTAGATCGAGGCCAAGCCCTCAGACTTTGTTTCACACAATGCTCTTTTTTTAAACGTATCCAAAATACCAGTAAGAATATTTTCATAATGTGACTGAATTTAGACTCCAAAAACAATTTTTTAAGGTATTAAGAGTCACATCCTGGGGTCTGCACATAATGCATTCTTATGGAGCGGACGGATCCTCATTAAATTCAAACATAACAAATACACCCGTATGGGTATCTGCAAAAAATGTACAATCGGTATCGGCTTCATCAATACCTACATACATCATCATCATCATCATCATTATCATTATCATCATTATCATCAACATAGACATCATCGTCATCATCTTAACTTCATCTTCATTATTACATGTATCATCATCATCATCATCATCATCATCATCATCATCATCATCATCATCATCATCATCATCATCATCATCATCATCATCATCATCATCATCATCATAATCATTAAAAGAGGCTAATTATTTTATGAGTACATTTGTATTTACATTAATACTACACAGCAACATTATTATAGCACAATAATAATATATAATTATATGATGTCAACCATGTCAATGTGTAACATCCATCATTCTTATATAACTACATTAAATATACCACTCATTGTTGATAATATCTATTGTTTTGTCCATGTTAGGCTCTTCCCAGCACAGACTGCCGGCATGAAAGAGCCCCCCTCAATCCCCCCCCCCCCAATTATTTTTCTTGTATATTTTATTATATAATTACATATGTTGTTTTCGGAGAGGTACTCTTTCCTGCTAGCAGCCGGTGGTTTCGAGCGTCGAATTCCGAAAGCGTGTTCTGTTATTGCATAGAACATGATAAAATTGTCTGATCTGCATTACGTCTTCAGCTTGTCCAAAACAAGATGAATGCTTAAGCGGTTGTGCATCGGCTTGCTTTTAAACAGACGAATATAAATGCACAGAGCATGGCAATGTTTTAACACTTGATAAATTAATGAACTAACTTATACAATGTATTTACAATCCTTTTGACATGGAGTTAAATTTTGTTTTCATTAAAACATTGTACAAAGATAACATGAGAGATATGGGCGATTTAGTTAAGCAAACTGAAGTCAATTTTCATGTCATTATATTAGGACCAAATGACAGACAAGACATTATTAGATAATAAATATCAAAATATCCTCGTAATATTAAAGTTTAGTACATGTGGTGTTGTTTACAAGTTTACAAGAAACCCATGCTATAAATTAATGAAGTAACATGGCAAGTTTTTGTACTTTTAATTTTGTACTCCTGCTTTTAGGGGGCAAACACATAAGTCAGTTTCAACGTTCTAATGTACATGTATTCAGTTCTTTTGGAGCATTTATCTGTTCAGTGTATGTGGTTCAGTGGATAGGTGTGTAGATATGACTCACTTGTTTTTCGACAGATGATAGAACATTTCTAAATATATTCATTCCTTCCTTTTATTCGGCGCAGCTGTCTAAGCCAACTTTTGACCTATATTTTAACCAATACAATTTGCTCTACCATAGCTGTTTGTCCAATGAAAATCCTTTACGGTATAAAGAAGTAGATAAAACACATGGCACCATTGGCTATTTGTGATAAACAGGTGCGTAGCACGTACAGTAGCTGCTGACTATTTACTCTGTGTATAATGAGTGACTCACTATGCCTAATTGATCACACATTCGTCGTGGCGCGCCCCTTGGAATGGGTTTTCATTTTGTTATAATTATGTAGGCCGCCATTGAGCATTTCTATCAAATTGTTTTATGTTCGCCAGAAAAGTAACATAAATCTTTTGATCATTCTGGAAAGACGTGATATTAAATCGAAAAACCATGGCATTGTTATCAAAGATGTTTTTAATTTTAAAATCGGACAGATTTTTCAAATTGACAAATCAGCGAAGTGGCAATATAGTCGGACAAAAAATCTCAGTTGAGGCTGAATTGCAATTTCGGACAAACTACATTTGACATATAGTTAATACATGTACGCCGTGTATGACCAACATTTATACTTCAAACCGTTGAAAATGAACCCAGCAAAGCGCCAAACATCTTTTTTTTCAAAGATATTTCTTGTTAAAGTTGGACCCGTCTTGTGTTTGATTGACACGTCAAGTTAAAAAAGCAAAAGATGAACATGTAAATCATATCACGCGTCATTGTTGTAAACTTGATGTGCTCTCTTTATTGCCCGATGGAAGTTGCTGCATATTTTATAATAATTATGAATACCTAAGTCAAACTAATGCGAACTATATTTTATGTAACCTTCCGCGCATTAATATATCAACCTATACAAGGTCAGTAATCAGACTGTATGATTTTGAACGAACAAAACCGAGATATATCAAATATATGTCTAATGTATGAACGAATAATGCCGAGTAACATCGAATGACGCGTTCATTTTGTAAAACATACATGTAATATGTTTAATATAAGGACATCTTATAAATATTGTTTGTTCAGATGATTGATTGGTTAGTTTTTAGAATAAGATAATTTAAATCACGTGATACTCATAACCAACTTTGAGTCGTTTGAAATGACGTAGTTTAGGCTGAACAATTTTGAAATATGATTGTGAATATCAGTCACCATAAAAAAGAAATAATCAACTCTTTCTTAGTTGAGTGTGTTTTTAAACTTTGTGATGAAGCAAGTTATTGTATATTGCTTAATTCAAAATTCTAGAAAGGTCGTTGACTTTTTTCGGCGCAGCTGTCTAAACCAACTTTTGACCTATATTTCAACCAATACAATTTGCTCTACCATAGCTGTTTGTCCAATGAAAATCCTTTACGGTATAAAGAAATGGATAAAACACATGACACCATTGGCTATTTGTGATAAAATGGTGCGTAGCACGTACAGTAGCTGCTGACTATTTACTCAGTGTATAATGAGTGACTCACTATGCTTATTGATCACACAATCGTCGTGGTACGCCCCTTGCGGTATAACTAAACTGCGAATATGACTCAGCGCACGCTCGGAATGGGTTTTTATTTTGTCATATGTTGGCCGCCATTGAGCATTTCTATCAAATTGTTTTATGTTCGCCAGAAAAGTAACATAAATCGTTTGGTCATTCTGGAAAGAAGTGATTTTTTATCGAAAGTCCATGGCATTGTTATTAAAGATGTTTTTAATTTTAGAATCGGACAGATTTTCCAAATTGACAAATCAGCGAAGTGGCAATATATTCGGACAAAAATTGTCAGTTGAGGCTGAATTGCAATTTCGGACAAACTACATTTGACCTATAGTTAATACATGTACGACGTGCATGACCAACATTTATTCTTCAAACCATTGAAAATGAACCCAGCAGAGCGCCGAATATCTTTTTTAAAGATATTTCTTGTTTATAGTTTCTTAACTGTGCATGATTTTATAAACGGACTGAAGCAACGTTATATCGTAAGAAGTATGTAGCAGTATTCTCCTGTGACTGAGGGTGATAATCATTGATAACAAATAATAGATCATACCAATATACAAGAGTTTCTCATTATGCATTAACTTTCGACATTGTGCACGTTTTGAGCGAAGATTCCGTTTCAAGTTTCTATCATCTGGGATCACAATAGCAAAACATGTTCTCGAAGTTAGAAGGCCAAGATTTGTTGGTGACCACTTGATTCAATATTGTACCCTGGTAAATGGTCACCAGAAATTCGTGAATATATTTATATGTACATTTTATTTTGTACTGGGTTTAACGCCGTGTCAAGATAATATTTTTGGTTATTTTACGGCGTCCAGCGCACCTAATCTAACTTTCCTGGACCCTTGTCTATAATCAGTACTCACATACCCTTCCACAAGGCCTAAAACTTCTCCATATGCTTTATTAATGCAGGAAAATTGACATTATTGTCAATTTTTTAAGGGTACACCCTATCCGGATGGGAACATCTTATATACATGTAAGTTGATTTCATGAATGCCAAATCCTAGGTTAATTAACTCTTTCAAACTGTCTCACCACTCAAAATTCAGCTTTTTGTGTGAGAAATTCCTTTAAATAAACCACCATGATATGTGAGGTAAGTTACACGTATTTAATGGTATTTCTTAAAATCAAAGTTTAAAACTTAAATGAGTTAAAAGTTTGATTCCGTATACGTGTTCAGCCGATTTAACAAGTTTGTACAATGACATCTGATCAATAAAATCACATTCAGACTGGTGAACCCTCAGACCACCCATTTACGCTTTGGTATTGAGTAACAACTGCATTTAAATTTCTTGCTAAAGGGCCAAGGCAATTAGAAGTATCCCTTGTAGGGTTTGAACCTGGGACCTCTAGATCCCTAAGCACGTGTCATACCAATAGACCATAGCACTTACTACGTCTTCTAACATACTATTTATAACAAGTGATAGTGTTTCTCTTAGTTAGCATTAAGTTAGAAAATCTCTGACACTGTTATTGTTGGATATTTTTCAAAAACATAAATCCGAGTCGGTAGCGGCGTTAGTCACGCGCCTGGATTTCGAATCTAGTGTCCCGAATCGCGTCCTGGGAGGTTATACCCAACCATGAAAAATTGGCAATAATGTCAATTTTCCTCCATTTATAAGGAGTGTGGAAAAGTTTCCGGTCTTGTGGAAGGGTAGGTGAGTACTGGTTATAGACAAGGGTCCAGGAAAGCTAGGTAGATGCGCTGAACGTCGTAAACTAACTAAAAATCGTGTTCACATGGCGTTAAACCCAGTATAGATAAACAAATGAATAAATTGAAAACATAACTTTTCTCTAGTTAACTGACTTTCTTCCTCATAACAGTAGTCAACATACCAATGTCGACGAACGTTTCGCGCAAGTTGTTTTTTTTTCGCTTGTAAGACTTCGCGTAAATTGTTTAAAAATGAGCACAGAACGGCGTCTGTTTTGAAATTATAAAACCGTCAGCTGATATAAATGTTTATACGTAACAAAATTGACATTAACTTATATTTTATTTTTAAAACATAAAACGCCCATCTAAGACACTGACCTATATAGAGCTAACCTTACAAGAGGAATACATGTACTTTGTCAATGTCATTTAACGTTTGTTAACAGTTAACACTGTTGGTATTCTGAGCATTCATCACTCGCTAACAGATTGGTGGTTTGATCAGAGGAAAGTTTGTAACCTTAAGATGCCCTGGAGTGTGCCGCCATTACTGCGCTTTGCCTGACCCAATAACGGTAGTGGCAATTAGGCGGCGGTAATCCAGACTATCGGAACATCACGGTTATTTTCTACGAAGGCAATGAACATCTCAAATGGTAGTTACACATCAAGTTGTAAGACTTCTGTAGTGAGTTTAGTTACCGCGAACGTTACAGAACGTTATATTTGTATTTGTTACATAACGATACATTCGGAACTCCACGGCCATTTGCTGCGAATAATCTCGGACATATTTAGACGCTATTTTGAAACTACCAGTGTTGAAGTAAACAAATATATGGTCGTTTAGGCATTGAGTGATGTTTCGTTTTTAGTCCGTAAATTTTGTAACATCACTCATTGCCTTAACGATCTCATATTTGTGTATTAGATGAGATTATTTGCAGTGAATGGCCGAGGAGATCCGAATGTATCGTTATGTATCGTTCTGTAACGTTTTGTGTAATTGAACACGCTACTGGTTTATAAATTCCTGGCGACTTAAAGTTTAAAAAAAAACACTATTTATGTTAACAATATATAATTAACTATTCCACGCTCAGGATAACTATAAAATATCAAATAGTTTTACTTTTAAGTGTCTTGTTGGTGTAATGGTAAAGCGTTCTAACATTACAAGCACGTATGGCTAAGGGGGTTGTGGTTTTTATTTTAAATACAGTCCTACCTTTGGAATGGATTGTTTAAATATGATGTTTACGCGAATACGTGATATTATTTTGTAAGAACTTTAGTGCTTTAATTGTTTAATAAACTTAGATATGCAAAGTCAATATTATACACAAGTTGTCTGCTATTCTGCTAATTAGCTTTAATACAACAATTAAGAAGTATTCCATACTGCAAATGGCCAAGGCTTATCTTCGTGTACATTGAAACACGACCAGTTGTCATTTTTATGTACTCTTAAAGACTCAGATTAACTATGTTAAACCCATTTTTACAACAAAAAAATCATTAGAAGCACAATGCCTTACATGCCCATGTCTCATTATTCGTCTGACTATTTTTAAACGAATCCATATTCCAAATACTGTTTCAGTAGTAACCGAAAGCCAGTACCGTAACATTCTCGTTCCCAGAGTCAATCAAGATTGCCGATCAAGCTAGTATCGAGAATCCTGAAAGCCTCTGGGTACAAGAATGGTATCGTAACGGTTTATTTTCTGCTAGAGATGGTTAGATATAAACAGCAAAACCAGAAATATGTGAATTATTACTATGTTTATATTTTAAACCGCACTTAATTATGTTTTTGTTTTGTTTAAGGAAAAAACCCCAATCAAGTTGACAGTAAACTTTAGTTTTTACTGGTATTTGTTATACTTGACAGAGCACTTGGAATCCTATTATAAAATATTTTGTAAAAACAACTTGTATAAACATATCTTTGTTTGTTATACCTAGAGAAAAGAAGCAGTTAGCTCATAAATGTAAAGAGAGAAAATAGTTGGCACTTTATACCCAATTTTTTAGACTAATAGTAGGATCTTTTCTTAATACAACCATTAGCTTTAACTAATATTGTAGAATAATTCCAACAAGTCAATCTGATTATCGCCACGCCTCTTTATGTTAATCATCTAGTCAGCCTTTCACCTATAGAGCTGCATATTTTAACCCCGCTGATTTAATTTTCACTTCAGAAATTCTATACTCATGATAGATGAAAACAGATACCCGTACTTATGTAGGAGGGTTATCTAACAAATATCGAGTATTTAAATCAGTGGGGTTAATGTTTGTCTCTACAACAATTGAATAAGATTTAATAATAAAATAAAAGGTGACAAAAAAAAACCTCTGTACATAGCTGCTTCTTCGGTTATCTCACGATTCACTTCCTACTCCGCTATGCTGCGTTATGTACCGTGGGTCATTTGGTTAGAAAAAGTCTCGTAATCATGAATAATTAATGAGGCAATTTTATTGGTTCCGCAAAGAAACCACTGTGGAAAACTAGCCAATGAAATTACACAACTATTATTTTTAAATAAATATATGCGCTGGTTTCTATTTTAAGTAAGAAAACAGAAATAGTCATTATTATTGAAGAGTATTTAATTGTAACACGCGATTTTATTGGCAGAAGATTGGTCTTCCTTGCCACATGCATATTCATGAAAACGAGATTTTGCCAATCAAATTTCTCACATTAGGTATGGAGTGTAACGGAAGAAAGTACTGTGGTTGCCGACGATGGCATAGCTGCACATGAAGACAGCTGAACTCATATCGCTAGTTGCAAAGCCATTTGTTTTTTGTTGTATAATTCTAAATTCGATACATTGATAATGCATAAGAACGACAAAAATTTATTGATGTTTATTATACAAGCATAATGTGAATACCGTTCAATTTCTATAAAAATTAACATGACTACTCCAAGTCAACAGTTGAATAAAATTTAAGAATATATTACGTCAGATATACAACAGCGAAATTCTTTTAGGTCATGCCAAATTTGAATTTTGTTAAGCTTTAAGCCAAGTTTGACAAACATTATTAGATACCTATTCACAAAAACACTATATAAATATTTTACGACTAAAACAATGCATTATTTAAATTTTTAATGGAAAAACATCATCATAATATGAAACGATGGTCTGATTTTACTCATGAAATGGCTAGTTTTAGCACAGGCTTAAAATATATAGCTTAATGTAAAATACATATGGTTCAATGATAAATTGTGTACGAATAATAACCTCGTTGCCGAATACATTTTCCTGGAACAAAATTGTCGTTATCAAATCCCGGAACATCGGAAATCGGAATTATTAAAAGAATCTCCATCATTTTTTGTTGTTGTTGATTAAGAACTCTAAGACCTATGCGCACGCGGACGCTTAAGAAAATTGCGTTATGACATGACCCTAGTTACGAAAACTACTGCACAGTTTACCTACATGTATAAGTGATTTTGTTGATACCACCCCCAGTCTGTTCATACTTCGCCACGCCTACAATGTCAATGATAACAAACATGTATCATAAATTCACGTCACAAAGCATTCACATATTATATGCAGCAAGTATGGTTGATATTGCAATTAATGTTTGTATTATACGACAACTATGTTGTAATTTATGACATTCTGCACTTAATGGCAGATATCCAAGGTAATAAATGTTTAAAGAATGGAACAAAACTTGTCTGACAACAAGGTTTTTTTTATCTGACATTGAGATTCCGTATTCCAGTCTTAAAATGACAAAGACCAATATTTATGTTGTTACATCCATATTTTATTGCCAAGGTCGTTTGCTCATGCAACATATGTTTTAGCACCAAATACAAGTTGTATAATTAGCCATGGGTGTTTTTTTGCACTTTAAACAATGGACTTGTTCCACTCAGTAAGTGAAATACGCTGATGCAAGTGTATCATTTTACCGATATAAAACAGGCCACTGTATTATTCCATATTTATCATCATAAATATTGCACAACAATAATGAAACAAAAGAACAAAAACATGCCATGTTTACAAAATTGATTTATGCCTGTTTTTTATGTCTTACATAACATGGATGTAACGTTAGCTGTGACGGCATTAGTAGCAGGAGTAGCAGTTAGATCAATCTTACTGCTGTACTGTCAGTAGTAAGATAAAAACTACACCCGTAACTTGGCGTAAGCAGTGTGGGAATCACTTAACCTCAATGGTTCACAACACGACACAAATGACGACAGGTCAACAAATTTAGATGAAAAAGACAAATTAAATTACATTTTACGTAACCGATTTTTATCATACCTAGAGCAGTCTAAGCAGCACCAAATTCTCTTTCTAGCGGTAGTTCTGTCAACGAGCAGTAAGATTAAAAATGCAATGGAAAGGCCTATCTCATTAATTTACTACCAGCAAACATTAGGGTCTTATTCCAAAAGTCGATCATACAAGTATTACTTCGGATTACAACACAACACCATATTCCATCTGATCTTACTGTCGTTACTGCTGTTCTTACTGTCACTTCTCATTCTTCATCTTAACGGAACAAACTAACACTCGTTGTGTTTATATTTGCATAAATATCAAGTTTTACTGTCTCCTTACCTTTGTACGTTGTGCTCATAATTCATAAACATAGGAATGCATGTTTATTGACTTTATTACATAGTAATTACGTTTTATGAATGTGTTTCTAAATCTTCATTTTGTACTATGATGTGATATGCACCAAGTAACAGTATGAAAGATACGAGAAGTAATTTATGACAAAATGACGAGCCGCCCGGCTAGCTCAGTTGGTAGCACCCAAGTCTACTGATCGAGGGGTCGTGGGTTTGATTCCCGGGCGGGGTTTACTTTCGTGGAGCTTGGTCATGAAATTATTTCTACGGCCATTCTCCCTTCTACTAATGAGTTTTAATTATGTAGGGCAGTTGTCAGTCACTGACGACAGTATGCGCTTAGTAGTTGGTTAACAGCTAAATCATGAGATTTAGCCTTTCCAGGAACAGTGAGTATAGGTTGACTGACCGCCGTTATATGACCAATAGAATGTGTTGCTACGGCGTTAAACACAACAACAACAAAAAAAAACAAACAAACAAGACAAAATGACGGAGTGACTTAAGTGAGTGAGGCTGGAATATGAATTTATAATCTAAACGACAAGAATCGGACGTCACTGTTATATTATGTTGTTCATGAATTAACAAATATTCATCCTTTCTGTACTGGAAGGTGACCTAGACAATAGTAGTAGTTGCGTCGCTTAACGTTGCAATTGACTTTAAACGTCGCAATTGACGCTAAACGTCACAACACTGATGTAGAATTAGTTGCAATGAATCTTCAAGCGGTTACTATGGATGCTAGAGTGGTTGCTATGACATTAAAACGGTTAATTATGGCACAAAAGTGGCAGCTCTGGACCTAAGGGCGATTGCTATAAATATGTGAATGGTTGCTATGTGTCTATGGGCTCAGTTGCTTTAAACACTTGTTCTATGTAATACTTGTGTGTTGTTTAAGTTCAATCAAAGAATGGACATTTACGCCAGCAACACATGAGCAAGAGATTACGTTTCATTTGTTTCAAAATCATGTGGTCTTCAAGTAGGGACTTTAGTCAGTTATCTTTCCCTGATAAAATCTAAAGCAATCCAATTGGTAAGTAGGTCGTTACTGTTGGAATCCTCGGATTTTTTCATTGAAGTCCTATGTAAGGAGAACAAAATATTTCATCTAATATCTGACTTGTTAATGAAGATATTAACGGAAGTGGTCAAATTTAGATAGTTCTTTACCGTAAAAATACTTAGCTTGATTTTCAATAATTAACTTTGGCAAATTGATATTGAAAAGTAAGGTTAAAATCCGTGTAATCCAACTATTTATGCCTACCTATTTGAAGAGTATGCAGGGGGAAATAACTTACTGAAGTTTCTTAGTGTTTCATAGTAAATATTCCTTACTGTTAAGCATCATCATCACGCATGATGCAAGAACGGCCACATTAAGCGACTTCATTTTGATAAACAGGTTTAGTCGTTTATTATAGTTGAGGCGTAATTCTTAAAATTTTACGCGCATGTCTCATTGCCTAGCTGAAAAATTATGACATTGTTTGTTGAACTTCTCGAAAATGTTTTCTTTGAATTTACGAGAAATTGTCACGTGACTTAACTGTATTTTACCACAAAACATGCATTATTTGTCGTTGTTGACGTAATGAAAAATATATG